>PVIY010048406.1:0-17292 GCA_004026745.1 Myrmecophaga tridactyla
CAAAGCCTTACCATCTGCTGCAGATAACTACTCTCCTTTTGAGAAACAGCTTTTGGCCTGCTACTGGGCCTTAGTAGAGACTGAACGCTTAACATGGGCCACCAAGTTACCATGAGACCTGAGTTGCCTATTATGATCTGGGTGTTGTCTAACCCACCAAGCCATAAAGTTGGGTGAGCACAGCAGCACTCCATTGTAAAATGGAAATGGTATATATGAGATATGGCCAGAGCAGGTCCTGAAGGCACAAGTAAGTTACATGAAGAAGTGGCCCAGATGCCCATGGTCTCCACTTCTGCCACATTACCTTCTCTTTCCTAGACCAGAGCTATGGCTTCTTGGGGAGTTCCTTACAGTGAATTGACCGAGGAAGAGAAAACTCAGGCCTGGTTTACAGATGGTTCAGCATGATATGCAGGTACCACCCGAAAGTGGACAGCTGCAGCATTATAACCCCTTTCTGAGGTGTCCTTGAAAGACAGTGGTGAGGGGAAATCCTCCCAGTGGGCAGAACTTCAAGCAGTGCACCTGGTTGTTCATTTTGCTTAGAAGGAGAACTGGCCAGAGGTGCATTTGTATACTGACTCATGGGCTGTTGCTAATGGTTTGGCTGGATGGTCAGGGACTTGGAAAGACCATAATTGGAAAATTGGTGACAAAGAGGTCTGGGGAAGAAGTATGTGAATAAACCTTTCTGAGTGGGCTAAAAGCATGAAGATATTTGTGTCCCATGTGAATGTGCACCAGAGGGTGATTTCAGCAGACGAAAGTTTTAATAATCAAATGGATAAGATGACCCATTTTGTGGGTACCAGTCAGCCTCTTTCCCCCACAGCTCCTGTCATTGCCGAATGGGCTCATGAACAAAGTGGTCATGGTAGTAAGGATGGAGGTTATGCATGGGCTCAGCAACATGGACTTCCACTCACCAAGGCTGACCTGGCTAAAGTGCACTGCTGAGTGCCCAATCTGCCAGCAGCAGAGACCCACACTCAGTCCCCAATACGGCACCATTCCCCAAGGTGACCAGCCAAATACATGGTGGCAGGTTGATTGCATTGGGCCACTCCCTTCATGGAAGGGGCAGTAATTTGTTTTAACTGAAATAGACACATACTCTGGATATGGGTTTGCTTTCTCTGCACACAATGCTTCTGCCAAAACTACCATCCATGGGATTACAGAATGCCTTACCCATCATCATGGTATTTCACATAGCATTGCTTCTGATCAAGGAACACACTTCACAGCAAATGAAGTGTGGGAATGGGCACATGCTCATGGAATTCTCTGGTCTTACCATGTTTCCCATCATCTAGAAGCAGCTGGATTGATAGAACAGTGGAATGGCCTTTTGAAAACTCAATTATGGTGCCATTTAGGTGGCAATACCTTGAAAGGCTGGGGTAATGTTCTCCAGGAAGCTGTATATGCTCTGAATCAGCATCTGCTGTATGGTGCTGTTTCTCCCATAGCCAGGATCCATGGGTCCAGGAACCAAGGGGTGGAAATGGGAGCAGCGACACTCACTATTACCCCTAGTGATCCACTAGGAAAATTTTTTGCTTTCTGTCCCTGCGACCCTGAGCTCTGTTGGTCTACAGGTTTTAGTTCCAAAAGGGCGAGTGCTTCCACCAGGAGAAACAACAATGATTCCATTGAAGTGGAATCTAAGACTGCCACCTGGTCACTTTGGGCTACTAGGTCCCTGGATCAACAAACCAAGAAGGGAACTGTATTATTGTCTGGGGTGATTGACCCTTGACTATCAGCGCAAAATAGGAATGCAACTACACAATGGAGGTAATGAAGAGTTTTCTTGGAATATAGGAAATCCCTTAGGGTGTCTTTTAGTACTACCATGCCCTGTGATTAAAATCAATGGACAACTGCAACAGCCCAATCCAGGCAGGACTACCAATGTGTTTGAAACTTCAGGAATGATGGTTTGGGTCACCCCACTAGGCAAAGAACCATGGCCAGCTGAAGTGCTTGCTAAGGGTAAAGGAACATGGAATGGGTAGTGGAAGAAGGTAGTAATAAATATGAACTACAACCACGTGATCAATAACAGAAGCAAGGACTGTGATGTTGTTTTTTCCTGTTATACTATTTAAGTTGTAAGATATCAAGTTTAAGAATGAATATTACCCAAGGACTTGCACCTTATTCTGGAAAGAGTTAATGTGTTTCCAGTTATATGCAGAACAGTTGCGTATTGTTAGGTAAAAGAAAAAAAAATTGTGTTTTAATGTTTTTTATTTAAAAATTAGGGATGGTTTAAGGTGATGCGCAAAGCTGCCAAGTTGACAAGGAGTGGACTGTCATGGTCAGGTTCATGTGTCAACTTGGCCAAGTGGTGGTGCTTGTTTGTCTGGTTGGGCAGGTGCTGGCCTATCTGTTGTGGTGGGGACATTTCATTGACTTAAATCATTATCACATCAGCTGCATTCACAGCTGATTCCATTTGTAGTAGAGTGTCTTTGTAGAGTGTCTTCTGCTGTGAGTGATGCTTAATCTAATCACTGGAGGCCTTTTAAGGAGGATTCAGAAGAGACAGGTTCTCTTCCTGCTTCAGCTGGTGAGCCTCTCCTGTGGAGTTCATCCAGACCCTCCATCGGAATCATTGACTTCACAGCCTGCCCTGAAGATTTTGAACTCTGCATTCCTGCAGTCACTTATATAAATTTTATATTTGTGAGTGTTCCCTGTTGATTTTGTTTCTCTAGAGAACGCTAACTAATACATCTTGGTACCAGGAGTGGGGTGCTGCTGCAGTTTGCAAATACCAGCTATGTTGGAATGGGTTTTTGAATGGCTAAGGGGAAGATTTTGGAGGAACTGTGAAGAGAAAGATGGAGAGGTCCTGGAGTGCTTGAAGAGACTGTTGGTATAAACGGAACCACTACCAATCTGGACAAAGGGGGACACAAAGGGACAAATTGGAGTTTGCAGTGTGAGAACCATGGAAGCTCAGATCTGAAGCCAAGAAACTTCAGCCCGGAGAGTGGACCCACCCATACACATGGAGAGGATGAATTTGCCCTGAGGGCAGAGGATGAGTCTCTCTTCTCATCGCAGTGGAAGAGTTGTGAAGCCTTAGGCCTTGGAAAGGTATAGCATGCTCCTTGGGGACTGAGGGAAGCCTGGCTGCCACTACATGGAGGGGTTGAGCATGTGCACTGGAAATGGCAGAGAGCCCAGGGGTGGCCCTGATGCCTGGAGAGAGTGGAACCGAGAAAATGGTGGTCTCAATGTTCCCCAAGGTTGATTTGGAAAGAGGTAGGCCACTGCATAGGCCCTTGGAATGGGTGGGACTGCCACTTTCTAAAGCTGAAGGATAAATGACTTTCAGACTTGAAATCCAATGGAGTTTGTCCTGCAGGTTTTCAGAATTGTTTGGGCCTTGTGACCTTGTGTTCTTTCCAATTTCTCCCTGTGGAAATGAAAAGCTGTATCCTGTGAATGTCCTCCTTTGCATATTGGCACCAGGCAACTTATTTTGAGAGTCACAGGTCCACAGCCAGAAGAGAATTTTTGGCACCTTAATATTGTTTAAGGTGATGTGTGTAGTTGCCAAGTTAACAAGGGGTGGACATGTTTTAGTTAGATTCAGTTGTCAACTTGGCCAGGTGAAGGCACCTAGTTCTGTTGCTGTGGACATGAGCCATCATACACGAACCTCATCTGTTGCTGATTACATCTGCAGTCAGCTAAGAGGGTGCCTGCTGCAATAAATGATGTTTGACTTAATTGGCTGGTACTTAAATGAGAGAGCGCAATGTAGCACAGCCCAAGCAGCTCAGCATACTTCATCTCAGCACTTGCAGCTCAGCCCAGCCCAGGTCTTTGGAGATGCAGAAAGAAATCACCCTGGGGAAAGTTGTTGGAACCCAGGAGCCTGGAGAGAAGGCCAGCAGAGAGCACCCTGTTCCTTCCCACGTAAGAAAGAACCTCAGTTGACAGTTAGCTGCCTTTCCTCTGAAGAACTAATGAAAAAAATCCCCTTTTATTAAAAGCCAATCTGTCACTGGTGTATTGCATTCTGCAGCTAGCAAATTAGAACAACATGTCTCTAAGTTGACTGTGCTTGGCTACAGACAGTGATTCTCCCTTTTCTCCTTCTGAGATCTAGGCTAAGGGGAGCAACTATATGAGGTACATTCTTTCTTTTATTTTAAACATTTTTTATTATGAAACATAACATATGTAAAAAAAGCAATAAATTTCAAAGTATATTTTAACAATTATTTTTGAACAGATTTCAAAGTTTGGTATGGGTTACAGTTCCACAATTTCAGGTTTTTCCTTCTAGCTGCTCTAAACACTGGTGACTAAAAAGAAATATCAATAAAATGATTCAGTAGTCATACTCATTTGTTAAATCCTTACTTCTCTATTATAACTCGTTCTTCTTTGATCCTTCTCCCAATCCTGAGGGATATCTGAGTTATTCCATTCCAACTGTTTTCATGTTGAAGGAGATGTTGACATTATGGCATAGGGATTTGGAACTGGTGGTTGATGTTCTTGGTGAGACATCTTTGGGTTTCAGGACTTATCTGAATGAGGAACCATTCTGAAGGATTTTGGTTTCTGAAAAGTAAACTTAATGTGAGCAACTTATGTAGGATCTCAGATAGAGCCCTGGATGTCCTTTAAGGTTAACAGAAAAAAGGTTTGTTGGCTTTGGCAAACCTTGGCAATTAATCTAGCTGAAACCTGAATAAGTATAACCTCCAGAATGGCTTCTCAACTGTACTTGAACTCTCTTAGCCACTAATACCTTACTTTGTTACATTTCTTTTCTTCTTTTTTTAAAATTGTATATTCATCATCATGATCATTTCTTAGAACATTTGCATCAATTCAGAAAAAGAAATAAAAAGAAAACAGAAAAAAATTCATACATACCATATCTCTTACCCCTCCCTTTCATTTCTGTCTTTTGTCCAGGTAGGCATTATCAATTCCATTTTGCCAAGGAGACTCACACCCTGGAGGCCATGTCCCATGTAGGGTGGAGGTTAATGATTTTACTTGCACAATTGGGCTTAGAGAGAGAGAGAGAGAGGCTACATCTGAGCCACAAAAGAAGATCTCTGGAAGTCACTCTTAGGCATAATTATAGGTAGGCTTAGCATCTCTGCTGCAAAAATAAATTTCATAAGAGAAAGCCTGAAGATCAGGGGCTTGGCCTATTCCCTTGGGAGTCCCTAGTGTTTGAGAGAGTATCTGGGGTCTCCAGGTGGGACAGTTTAGTAGTTCTATATTTTTTCTCCAGTCCCTCAAGGAACTTTGACAATATTTTAAAATTATTTATCCAATATATTCTGGGATGTATCTGGGTATTATTTTAAGTTATACTTAATTACAAGCCGTAGTTCCCATTCTGGGCTCCATGTATTTGGGTTGTTTATATGAGCTATCCAGACAGGTTATGTTATATTGTGTGCTATAGTAACTTTAGGTAGGTCTTGGACAAAATAAAGCTCTCTTCCTTTTATCTCATATAGTAGGTGAAGTTGTAAAACACAGACACTGTCAGCCCTTACCTTGTATCTTATTTACCTTAGTTCCAACCAGATCAGCTTCATTCTTATCTCTAATTAAAGACTGATCTCTGTTTTGGTTTCTTTAACTGTTGCAAGTTGCAATCCTGATTTTCAGAGCTCTAGAACTCCAGCTCTGAATCTTAGGTGTCACACAGGTACCCAAAGTTCCAGGAAAATATCAGGCTTTACATATATAGAACAGCATCTCCAAATCTAGAGATAACACTTAAATGAATGTGACTTCTATAACAGCTTACAAAATCTAGGCCCTAATTTTCTTATAAGTATCTTTATAAAGAGACCATACAATATTTGTCCTTTGTTTTGCACAACATAATGTCCTCAAGGTTCATTCACCTCGTTGCATGCCCCACAACTTCATTCTTTTTTGTAGCTGCACAATATTCTCATCATGTGTATACATACGGTTTGCTTTTCTGCTTCTCAGTCGTGGTACCCTTTGGCCACCTCCATCCATTGAGCATCATGGATAATGTCCAAAATAAACAATCCATGTCTCACATTATCCTTACTTTGTTGTACAATTACCTTCAATCTCAAATGTAGACAATTTTCATTCTCCAAAGAGGAAAATAAGAGATAAAAACACTCTCTCCAAAGAGAAAATCCCAAGCCTCCCCTTGACTTTTGTCCCTCCCCTCACTTATTTACCTTAAGTATTTCTGTGGTGATATGTTCCTGTTAAATATAGGCCATATCATGCCATAATAATTTTCCCCCTCTACTCCTCTATTATTGGCTCTTTGTACAGGACTCATAACTTTGAAGTGGTTCATACAAAAACTTATTTATATTTATAGTGTTAATCAGTGTGATACGTGGCTCTATCCACCCCTTATCAAGCATATTAACCTTCAATATGGCAGTATCACTTATAAACCTACTAATGAACTACCATCACTTCTATCTATTCCCATACATTTAAGCTCAACTTCACTAGGTAACTGCTCACCTATCTCTAGCTTCTGTGTATCTCTAGGTGCCTTATATTCTATATTATAAATCACTGAATTTACACTTATGAGAGCCATATTAGTAAAATCCTACCATATATATCCTTTTGTGTCTGGTTTATTTCACTCAGCCTTATGCCTTCCAGAGTCATCCATGTTGCTATATGCATCAGGACTTCCATTTCTTTTTACTGCTGCATAATGTTCCATCATATGTATATATCACATTTTATTTATCCACTCGTCTGTTGATGAACACTTGGGATTTTTCCATTTTTTGGCAATTGTTAATGCTGCTATGGGCATCAGTGTGCAAATTCTGTTCAGGTCACCGACTTCAGCTCTTCTGGGCTTTATACCGAGAAGTGGTACTGAGTCATAATGCAACTTGATATTTAATTTTCTGAGGAACTGCCAAACTGTCTTCCACAGCAGCTGTACCATTATACATTCCCACCAGCCAATTTTCTATCTCTCCACATCTTCTCCAACATTTGTCATTTCCTGTTTGTTTAATAGCAGCCATTCTTATAGGTGTGAGATGATACCTCATTGTAGTTTTGATTTGCATTTCCCTAGTATCTAATGAAGATGAACATCTTTTCATATGTTTTTTAACCATTTGTATTTGCTCTTTGGAAAAATGTCTATTCAGATCATTAGCCCACTTTATAATTAGGTTGTTTATTTTTTTTGTTATTGAGTTGTATTATTTCTTTATATATACTGGATATCAAACTCTTACCCAATATATAGTTTCCAACTACCTTCCCCCATTGAGTTGGCTGCCTCTTTATTTTTTTGATAAGTCCTTTGAAGCACAAAAGCATTTGATTTTGAGGAGTTCCCATATATCTATTTTTTCTTTTGTTGCTGGTGTTTTGAGTGTCAAGTTTAAGAAGCTATGTCCTATTACTAGGTCTTGTAAATGTTTCCCTAAATATTTTCTTATAGGAACTTTATGGCACTAGTTCTCTTATTTAGGTCTTTGATCCACTGTGAGTTAGTTTTTGCATAGTGTATAAGACGAGGGTCTGCTTTCATTCTTGTGACTATTGATACACAGTTTTCCCTGGACCATTTATTGAAAAGACTATTCTGTCCCAATTCAGTGGATTTCAGGACCTTGTCAAATATCAGTTGACTATAGATTTGATGGTCTATTTCTGCACTCTCAATTTGATTCCATTGATCAATGTGTCTATCTTTGTGCCAGAAACATGCTGTTCCAACCTCTGTGGCTTTATAATAAGCTTTAAAATCAGGAAGTGTTAGTTCTCCCACTTTGTTCTTTTATTCAAGAATATTTTTGGGTATTCAAGGTCTCTTTTCCTTCTAAATAAATTTGATAACTAGTCTTTCCAAGTCTTCAAAGTAGGTTGTTGGAATTTTAATTGGTATTGCACTGTATCTGTAGATCAACTTGGGTAAAATTGACATCTTAACAACATTTAACCTTCCTATATATGAGCATGAAATGACTTTACACCATTTAAATTTTCTTTCATTTATTTTAGCAATGTTTTGCAGTTTTCTGTGTACAGGCCCTTTACAACCCTAGTTAAATTTCTTAAATACTTATTTCAGTTAGTTGCTATTTTGAATGGATTTTTTTTCCTTAATTGTCTCCTCAGTTAGAAACATTGATTTTTGCACATTAATCTTGTATTCCGCCACTTTGCTGAATTTATTAGCTCAAGTAGCTTTGCCATAGATTTCTCAAGATTTTCCAAGTATAGATCATGTCTTCTGCAAATAATGAAAGTTTTACTGCTTCATTCCTGATTTGGGTGCTTTTTTATTTCTTTCTCTTAACCTGATTTCTCTAGCTCGAACTTCTAGCACAGTGTTGAAAAACAGTGGTAAAAGTGGGTACCGTTGTCTCATTTCTGATCTTTTACAGAAATGCTTTCAGTCTCTCACCATTGGTTTGAAGCTGGCTGTGGGTTTATCATATATGCCCTTTATCACATGGAAGAAGTTTTCTTTGATTCCTACCATTGAAAGTGTTTTTATCAGAAAAGGATGCTGAAGTTTATTGAATGCTTGTTCAGAATCAATCAAGATAATAGTGATTTTTCCCTTTTGGTTTATTAATGTGTTTATTACATTAATTGATTTTCTTGTGTCACACAACCCTCGCATACCTGGTATAGACCCTGCTTGATTGTGGTGTGTCATTCTTTTAACGTGTTGTTGGATTCAATTTGCAAGTATTTTCTTGAGAATTTTTGCATTTATAGTCATTAAGAAGATTGGCCTGTAATTTTCCTTTCTTGTAGCATCTTTATCCAGTTTTAGTATTAGAGTGATGTTAGCTTCATGAAATGAGTTAGGTAGTGATCTTTTTCCCTCAGTTTTTTTGGAAGAGTTTAAGCAGGATTGGTGTTAGTTCTTTTTGGAGTGTTTGGTAAAATTTCCCTGTGAAGCCATCTGGCCCTGGCTCTTCTTTATAGAAAGATTTTTGACGACTGATTGAATGTATTTTACTTATAATTGGCTCATCGAGATCTTCTGTTTCTTCTTGAATCAGTGTAGGTTGTTCATGTGCTTCTTGGAATTTGTTCATGTAAGTTGTCTAGTTTGTTGGCATATAGTTGTGCATAGTATCCTTTGTGATTTTTTTTTCTCTCCAGGGTCCATGGTAATGAGTCCCTCTCATTTCCGATTTTGTTTATTTGCATCCTCTCTCTTTTTTTCCTTTGTCAGCCCAGCCAGCGGTCCATCAACTTTACTGGTTTTCTCAAAGAACCAAATTTTGGTTCCATTGATTCTTTCTACTTTTTTTCTGTTCTCCAATTCATTTGTTTCTGTTTTAATCTTTGTTATTCCTCTCTTTTATTTGCTTGGGGTTAATTTGATGTCCTTTCTCTAGTTACTTCAGGTCAGGTCAACAGTTAAGTCCTCAATTTTTGCTCTGTCTCCTTGTTTTTTTGAATGGGAAAGCACTGGGAATCGAACCCAGGTCTCCAGCATGGCAGGTGAGAATTCTGCCACTGAGCCACCATCATCTGCCCTTTTCTTTTTAAATATAGGCATTTAGGCAATAAATTTCCCTCTCAGTACTGCCTTTGCTGCATTCCCTAAATTCCGTTATGCTGTATTCTCATTTTCATTTATCTCCAGATATTTACTGATTTCTCTTGCAATTTCTTCTTTGGCTGACTGATTGCTTAAGAGTATGTTATTTAGTTGCCACATATTTGTGAAAGTTCTGGTTCTTTGGTGGTTATGGATTTCCAGGTTCATTCCATTTTGGTCAGAAAAAGTACTTTGAATAATTTCAGTATTTTAAAATTTATTAAGAACTGTTTTGTGTCCTGGCATATGATCTATCCTGGAGAATTTTCCATGAATACTAAAGACAAATCTATATCCTGGTGTTTTGGGGTTTAACAATCTATATATGTCTTATGGGTCTAATTCATTTATCACATTGTTTAGGTTCTCTATCTCCTTATTGATCTTGTGTCTGTTTATTCTATCTATATTCTATCTTCAATATGTTGTATTGAAATCTCCCACAATTATTGTTGAAGTATCTGCTGTTCCCTTCAGTTTTGCCAATGTTTGCCTCATATACTTTGGAGCTCCTCGATTGGGAGCATAAATATTTATGATTGTTATTTTTTCTTGAATTGTCCCTTTTATTATTGTGTAATGTCCTTCCTTGTGTCTTATGACTCCTTTACATTTAAGTTCATTTTGTCTGATATTAATATAGCTACTCCTGCTTTCTTTCTGGTTATAGCTTGCATGGAACATCTTTTTCCATCCTTTCACATTCAATCTATCTGTATCCCTGGGTCTAAGATGAGTCTCCTGTAGGCAGCATATAATTGACTCATATTTTAAAATCCATTCTGTCAATCTGTATTATTTAGTTGGTGAATTTAGTCCATTAACATTCAAAGTTATTATTGTAAAGGCAGTTCTTGAATCTACCATCGTATCCTTTGGTTTTTATTTGTCATATCTCTATAGTCATTTCCTGCTCTCTCTTTTTATTCAGTGTGTTACTTTTATTGGTACTCTTCAGTTCTGTGCCCTCCTCCAGACCACTCTCTCCTGGTCTCCTGTTAACAAATTCTCTCAACATTTGTCTTTGAAAATTTTAATCTTTCCTTCAGTTTTTGCTTTTTTTTTATTGTGAAAAATGACATATATTCAAAGCACACGACAACAATTAGTTGTAGAACAGATTTCAGAATTTAGTATGATTTACAGTTCCACAATTTTAGGTTTTGCTTCTAGCTGTTCCAAAATACTGGAGACTAAAAGAAATATCAATATAATGATTCAGCAGTGGTACTCATTTGTTAAATCCTGTCTTCTTTGTTATAACTCTTCCTTCTTCTTTGATCTTTCTCCCAATCTTTATCTTTCTCCCAATCTTTAAGGATATTTGGGCTATTCCTCTTCTAACTTTTTTATGTTGGAAAGAGTTAGCAATAATATGGGATGGGGGGTGGAACTAGTTGATGTTCTGGAGAGGTTGGCCCCTCTGGGTTTCAGGACTTATCTGGCAGGAGCTCATCTGGAGGTTGTAGGTTTCCGGAAAGAGTAATCATAGTGCGTGGAACCTTTGTAGAATCTCAGAAAGAGCCCTCAGTTTTCTTTTGGTTGGCAGGAATGGCTTTGGTTAGAGTTTGGCAAATCATAAGAAGTAGCAATTTCTAGCTAAAGCTAGCATAAGAGTCTCCTCTCAACTCTATTCGAACTTTCTCAGCCACTGATACCTTATTTGTTACAATTCTTTTCCCCCTTTTGTCCAGAACAACATTATGGATCCCCTAGTGTCAGGAACAGGCTCATCTCTAATAATCATATCCTACTTTACCAGGAAGACTTTCACCCCTAAATGTCATGTCCCACTTATGGGGGGAGATGTGAGAGGCCACATCTGAGCAACAAATGAGGTCTTCTGGTAACTTTTGGTATAAGTATAAGTAGGTTAAGCTTGTCTGCTACATAAATAAGCTTCATAAGAATAAGCATCAAGATCAAGGGCTTGACCTCTTGACTTGGGAGTCCCTAATGTTTAAGACAGTATCAGGGGTTTCCCTCATGGTAGTGTTTAATAGTTCCTTTTTTTTTCCCCTCCCATCCCTCAAGGGCCTTTGTGAATGCTTTTTAATTATCTACTCAATCTACTCTCATCCCTCACTTTTTTATGGGGGGGGTGGGGGGGGAGTGCAAGGTCCAGGAACTGAACCTGGGTCTCTCATATGGTAGGTAAGAATTCTACCACTGAGCTAACCTTGCACTGCCCTGTCCCTCACTTTTGAACTTTACTGGATAAAGAATTCTTGGATGGAAGTCTTCTTCTTTCAGAATCTTAAATATATCATACCATTGCCTTCTCACCTCCATGGTGTCTATTAAAGTAATCTGAACTTAGACTTATGTGGCTTCGTTTGTATGTGGTGAATCACTTTTGTTTTGCTACTTTCAGAGCTTTATGCTTCTCTTCAGTATTTGAAAGTCTGATTAGTATGTGTCTTGGAGTGGGTCTATTTGGATTGATTCTATTTGGGGCTTGTTGGACTTTTGATTTGCTTATTTATGTCTGTTATAAGGGTTGTGAAGTTTTCCCCCTTTATCTCCTCAACTAATCTTCCTAGCCCTTTACTCTTCTCTTCTCCTTCTGGGACTCTGATGACTCTTATATTCATGTGCTTCTTATTGTCCATCATTTCCCTGAGATCCAATTTCAATTTTTACATCTTTTTTGCCATTTATTCTTTTGTGCACTCAAATTCAGTTGTCCTGTCCTCTAGGTCACTTATTCTTTCTTCTACCTCTTCAAACATGCTATTGTGTGTCTCTAGTATATTTTTGATTTTGATGATATCTTTCATCTCTGTGAGATTCACTGTTTTTCTATTTATTCATTCAAATTCTTCTTTATGTTTGTCTAGAGTCTTCTTGATATCCTTTATGTCATTAGCTCACCCAATGAATTTATTTAGGGGAGTTGTAGAACATCTTTGATTAGTTTTTCCAAAGTCTGTGTCTCCTAGAGTGTTTTAATTTGATCATTTGACTGGTCCATATTTGCCTGCATTTTCATATGCTTTGTGATTTTCTGTTGGCTTTGAGGCATTTAATTATCTCGATAGGGTTATTTTGAAAGTGAAGTGCCTCTCACTCTCTAAGCCCAACTCTGCAAGTGAAATCATTACCCTTCCCCCATAATTGGGACATGACATTCAGGCGTGAAAGTCTTCCTGGCAAAGTGGGATATGATAATTAGAGATGAGTCTGTTCCTGTTCCTGTTGATTAAGGTTTTGTATTTGCTTGAGTTTGTGTTGAAGGTCTCCTTTTGCTTTTGGTTTGTCAGTAATTCCCCACTAAACCAAGGCCCAGATGTCATGCAGGGGCTGCAACTCTACTTGAAGATCTGCTGAGAGCTAGGCAGATAATTTGCCAAAGTACACTTTCTGCATCTACCCAACAGATGGCATTCTTGGGCCTTCTCTTTCCCTCAGGCCCACCTCTCCCTGACTGCAGCAGCCAGGTGAGCTGGATGGAGACCAGCCAGGTTTTCTGGTCTTCGTGCATGCTGAAAGCCACCCACCCTGGGGATTGGGGGTGGGCATTGTGAACTTCAGTGGAGAATTGGCTTGTGAACCCATTGGTTTGATGGTCACCAGGTTCCCTCTTGGGATGACCTTGGGCTATGGGACTGGTCATAAACTGCCCTACCCTCAGCCAATCCGGGAAAGCCTGGTAGTACTGGCAACTCGTCTTGCTTCCTAGGCTGCACCTTTCCACTAGTATATGCCTGAGGGCTCTGGGCCATGCAACACTGTCCACAAATACCTGAGGTCTCTGGACCTCCATGGGGAAAGGAAGTAGGAGTGGGAACCAACAAATCTCTTTCACTGGTCAGTTGTCAAAATAGATCCGCTGTGCATCTCTCCACCTCCCTAACATGGGGCCCTTCAGTCTCTGCCACAAACCATGCCCACACAGCCTGTCTCAGGGGTCAGAGGCAGACACTATGTAATGGCTGGACAGTTTCTGTGTACATACAAACCAAGTCTGCTGGTTCCAGGTTTCTGATGGGAGCTCCCAGCTGCAGAGCTGAGAGGGTACATCTCCCAAGTTAGCTGTGGAGGTTGGCCCTCCTCTTTCAGAACCCACTCCTTCCTGCATACCAGCACTTGCCCCACATGGAGTCATGACTGAGCACACTCACCCTGTTCTTTCTATCCCAATTTCTCCACTTTTTTCATCCAGGATCTCCCTATATAGTGCAGAAGTACCTCTCTGGTCATTTTCACCATGGAACTACGGTCTTAGTCATTTTTCTGTCACTTCTCTAGTTGTCCATAGGGCAGGAGTGAACTCAACCTATTTTATTCCACCATCTTCCCAGAAATTGAAGTACATTCTCTTATGTTTGGGGTTGGAAGCTACAAGAGATGTGAACAGAAATTTGTAATGCTTTTTAAGACAAGATAAAAATGGACACACTGCCAATTCTGCACACATTCTGTTAGTCAAAGCAAGTCACCAGGCTAAGCCAAACATTATGGATCATTCAGGGAAGTATACTGTTTGCATGGATAAGTGATAAACAATAATGATATACCAAATATACCCTGAGATTTTACCAGACACTTTCTGTTATGATTATTTGTATAAATTTCTAATCAATGCTTTCTATCATTTTCCATGAAAAATATTTATAATTTCCTTTAATATTTTGATCTTTTCATTAGCCCACCTTATTCTGAGCAATGAATTAGTCTCTAACTTCAAAGAGAATTTGGAGATCTTTGAGTAGGAATCCTTTAATTTTGCAATAGATACCCTCCAAGGTTCAATTCTATGCATCTTAGTCCATGCTTCACTCTCCTCTTATATGAAATCGCATCTATTGTTCAGTATAATGCTAATCCTTCTACCTCTAGTCTGAATCCTATCCCCTCTTATCTTCTGTGGGTTTGACACCATTTTTTTTATTGTCCTAACTTAAAACTTTAAGTTCTTCCTCTGTGGTTGCTAGTATAATGATGACAAGGCAGAAAACTATCCAAAATTTAGCCAGAGAGTACTATAATAAAAGGAAGAAATGTTATTTTAATATAAGAAAAACATGAAAGGACTTCAGAACAGAATGAAACAGTTGATTAATTGAACCAGTTAAGTGATATAGCCACCTATAAAGACATGAATTTTTAAAATTTCATTCTCTGAGACATAGGAACTATGAGAAGAGCTCAAGATGACAGTTGGAAAGAAGATTTATCTTGACTGCCTTCACTGCTGGATCTTAATGCAGTTGAAATCTGTGGTTGCTAAGCAAACTCAGTCAGCTGTGATAGTGATTTTCTTTTTTATTGCTAAGTAACGGGTCACCACAAATGTAGTGGCTTAAAACAGCATACTTTTATTATCTCACAATTTTTGTGGGTCAGGAGTCTAGTGGGTTAACTGAATCTTCTGCTCAGGGTCTCAGCAGGTGGAAATCAAATTGTTGGCTGTGATCTCATCTCAAGCTCAAGATCATCTTCTAAGCTCACTGGTTGTTG
This sequence comes from Myrmecophaga tridactyla, assembly GCA_004026745.1. Classification (NCBI taxonomy): domain Eukaryota; kingdom Metazoa; phylum Chordata; class Mammalia; order Pilosa; family Myrmecophagidae; genus Myrmecophaga; species Myrmecophaga tridactyla. Next base: position 15,074 of record PVIY010048406.1, read on the forward strand.
GAAGAATTCAGTTTCTTGAGGTTATAGGACTGAAGTACCTATATTTTTGTGGTTATAGGATGGGGACTCTTCTCATTGGTAGAGGCCACCCTTAGACCTTGCTGTGTGGCTTCCTTCATAGCAAGTTCACAATGTGGTTGTTTTCTTCTTTATAGCCAGCAAAAGTATCTTTCTTGCTTTAACCTCTCATTTGGAAAAGGCCTGCTTCCTCCTTTCAGGGACTTATCTGTTTAGACAATACCCCAACCAGGAAAATTTCCCTTTTGATGAACTCAAAGCCAACTGATTAGGGACCTTAATTACATCTGCAAAATCCCTTCATTTTTGCCATATAATGTAACCTAATCATGGGAATCAAATTCCATCATATTCATAAGTATTGCCCATATTCATGAGGAGGCAATTAAAAAGGGTTTATATACCAGTGGAGGATCTTAAAGTTAATTTAGAATTGTTCCTACTACAGAATGAGAACACCAAAATTACCTTGTAAAGGTAATCCAAAATTTTTAGGGTTGAGATATTGTTTCCTTAATGGATATGTATCTTTAATTCTAACAAGAATTAAAATAAGTATAGTGATAAAGTAAATGGAAGAACTTGGATTTATTATTTTTACTTAATAATTTTTTATTTTTAAATTTGGTTAAAAAAGTACATTGAGAGTTTTGTTTTCCTGTTACCCTTGGAAATCCCATTGCCTATGCTGTGCCAGATTTCTTCACTTTTCAGATTTTATCTTCATTTTAAAAAGTTGATTCCCTTGTTTTGGTAGTGTGTGTCTTCCTGTAGTCTCCTGAAAATGAGTTCAAAGAAGACAAACATTTTGAATTTACACTTATTTGGAAAATATCTTTATTCTATTTTTACAGTTTAGGTAGTTTGGATGTAAAATTTTAGGTTGAAAATAAATTTTCCTTGGAATTTTGAGATATTACTCCATTCTTTCCTAGATTGCATTGTTGCTGTTGAGAAGAGTCCAATGTTATCCTAACTCTATTTATTTTTTATCTGCTTTAATCTTTTACACTCACATCTTTGTCTTTTGTTTTCTAAATATTTGTGATAATCTGCTTTAGTGGGTCTTTTAAAAATTCTATTTTTTGGTTAACTGGTGGATATTTTCAGCCTAGATATTATCTATTTCTAATCTAAAAAGTATTCTATTATTATTTTTAGAACATCTTATATTTTTAATCCTTTCTTTACAAGTACCTGGACCACTTTTGGTTAAGAAAACTGGAGAAAGCTAATAACTGCCACAAGTGGATGCCAGGTGGTGGCATGTATCAATTTTCCAGAGTCCTGCTTTGTGGGTGTCTGAAGGCACTGCTCAGGGTCTCTGCTCACACCTGCTGGAATCAGTTGCAGCAGATTTTAGTCCATATGGCACTTTTCCCCATATTTCTTTATAAACTCTTCAATGTTCTTACAGAATTTTTTATGGTTCTTGGAGCATTCTTCAGCTAGGTCAGCCTGAAGTAGGTGCTCAGGCTGGGCGTCATTCACCAGTGTAGTGAGGGACTAGATTACTTGGTCAGCTTTGGTGGCTGGCATCCAGTTTTCAGCACAAATTATTGGCAGACAGACCTGCCCCTTCTCATTGATGTTCAGGTGGTAGGTCTTCATTTTAAATGTGATCTTTGGTAGATTGAATGGGTACCCTGCTGGAAAGTTGATTTCGATTCTAAAGTCTCCCTTATCATATAGAGGGTTGTCAGGAACAATAAGCCCTAGCCAAGTCAATAAATTGGCTTCATCAACCTGGATGTTACAGAAGTTTTCCATTTTACGTTTGCAGATTTCTTCAAGCTCCTTCATCAGCTGCCTTATGGTCGCCATCTTGGGTCTGGTGCTGCTGCCTCCCCCTCTAGTGTCATTTTTTCATGATTGCTTCTCTCCATTTTTCTTTGTTCTCACTTACTAGAGCTTCTATCAGACTTCCTGGATTAATCCTCTGATTATCTCCTTGCTTGACTCAATCTCCAATTCTTCTATTTCAGTTTAATTTTATCTACCTTACTTAATTTCTAAATATCTTCTTTATTCTATGAATTTTCCTTTTTTTATAGCATCCTGTGTTTTACAGATGCAATATCTTCTCTTATCTGTTTAAGTATGTTAATGATAGAACTCTTTTAGTTCTTTCTTCTCTATCATGTTGTTTATTCTGTCTTTCATGTTGTAGACGCTCTTCAAATCCTTGATAAAAGTTGGCT
>PVIY010048407.1:6598-17407 GCA_004026745.1 Myrmecophaga tridactyla
TTTTTTTTTTCTTTTTCCGTCAGCCCTGCTCCCTTGGCACTGGGGCAATGAGTGACCTCCATTTTGACTAGGTTCACCTGAGCTGGGGGCCTATTTTTAGTTGTTAGAATTTGTTAATTAATTCCACAATTGGTGTTTGGATGGGCTCAGTCCCTGCTGCTGGTAAAGTCCCTTTCTTTTCCCCTCTGGGAAGCAGCCTGTGGGGGAGGGGCACCAGCTGCCACAGCTTGGGGAACTCATAGTTCTGGGGGGGGCTTGCAGCTGGTCCAGCTGGTCCAGACTGGGGTACTCTGTGTGTCCGGTCACTGATGTGGCCCCAGGAGCTGTTCTGTACTGTTCCTGGTCATTTAGTAGCTGTTCTGGAGGATGAACTAAATTGTGCACTTTGCTAAGCTGCCATCTTGGCACCTCCCTCGGATGTGTTGATTTTTGCATATATAGCTATCAATGACAGACAATCTCTTAACTTTGAAAAGCATGAGACATGATGGGAGGATCTGTTTGTTATCCCCATAAAGTTTACTATTTTTTCCCTGTTCTCCCCAACAATTAGGAGAAACATGACCAAAGACTTGAGATAAACTTATTTACTGCCAAAACTAAATGGCAGTTAGATGATCATTTTCCCTACCCTGATGAACTTGTTTTGACAATTCAATTCTAGGTCATGTAAAAGAAACAAACAAGCAAACAAAAAAACTCCCTTCTGCAGTCCCATATATATATATATATTCAATTAAAATGATGAACTGGAAGGGTGTTCTAGTTTGCTAGCTGCCGGAATGCAATATGCCAGAAACATAATGACTTTTTAAAAAAGGGGAATTTAATAACTTGCTAGTTTGCAGTTCTAAGGCTGAGAAAATGTCCCAGTTAAAACAAGTCTATAGAAATGTCCAATCCAAGGCATCCAGGGAAAGATACCTTGATTCAAGAGGACTGATGAAGTTCAGAGTTTCTCTCTCACCTGGAAAGGCACATGGTGCACACGGTCAGGGTTCCTCTCTCATCTGGAAAGGCACTTGGCAAAAACGGCATCATCTGCTAGCTTCTTCTCCTGGCTTCCTGTTTCATGAAGCTCCCCGGGAGGCATTTTCCTTCCTCGTCTCCAAAGTTTGCTGGCTGGTGGACTCTGCTTCACGTGGCTATGTCGTTCTGCTCTGCTCTCTTTCAGATCTCTCATTCTCCAAAATGTTTCTTCTTTTATAGGACTCCAGAAACTAATCAAGTTGCACCCAAATGGGTGGAGACATGTCGGCCCTTAATCCAGTTTAACAACCACTCTTGATTAAATCACATCTCCTGGGAGATGATCTAATTACAGTTCAAACATACAGTACTGAATAGGGATTAGACAAATGGCTACCTTTACAAAATGGGATTAGAATTAAAACATGGCTTTTCTAGGGTACACATATCATTTCAAACCAGTACAAAGGGGGAGCATTAAATGATGAGCATTAGGTCCTTGCCTTGACAGAGCTGAGGGTTTCACAAACCCTGGGGTGGGAATGGGGAACCACTAGCAAGGTTTGAAGCATTATTCAATGAAGTATTTGCTGCTTGGACAGAGCTGTGTCTTCTTGACCCCTCATGTCTAAATTCAGTTGTTCAGTCTCCTTTAGTGAAAATGCATTGCCTGGAGCAATCTGCGCCTTTTTAGGCTTAGCTATCTGAACCCAGTACAATCAGAGAAGGGGGTTCTGGGGTCTTGTCTAGGTTTTGAAAGCATAGGAAGGAATCCCAGGGCCCCTGCCAACAGTGGGTTATCACCCCGGAAAGGTGGCAAGAGGGGCTGAGTATTGTAGCTTTGATATGAGTTGAGATGGTACAAACCTCACACCTGTGAAAAACATTTTCCAGCAAAGAGAGGGTAGTGGTCAAGCAGCATGGGCTCGTGAGTGGACTGTGAACCCAAGCCTTCCTCTGCCACTGATGAGCTGGGTGACTCTGGCCACGCAACTCTACCTCTCTGAGCTGAAGCACGTAAAATGGAATTTAGTACATAATAAACACATAAAACAAAGCAGTAGTGATCACTGATTCTTTTATTATTATTTTTTATGGTATAAGGCACTGATGTTTTAGTGTTATTCTTTTTAAAAGAAAAAAGGAATTATAGGTGAATGCACTGGTGATTATGCATTGTCTGAATGACACAGGCTCATCTACAAAAACATTTCCTAACTGCTTTCTGAAGTTCTTAGCATAGGGAATACTGATGTTTGGCTACTTGAAAATACACTGAGAATTTTCTATGATTCCTTTTTCTTAGCATATTTTTGCTGTGTTTGGAAACAATTCTTTTCCTTTTTAGGTTTTAGGGAAAGGAGATTTAGGAAGATTAATTTCCATTACTTTTAATTAGCTCTTATCCCACAGCTCCACACCATTCCAAACCCAAGTGCCACAAATCCAAAGGATTTTGCACACATAATAGAGCAAAGAGGGTTTCGGTTGTCCACTGCCATCACACGTTCCCCATTCTCTGAGGGACCCCCAGGGAAGGTGCAGCCTGTACACTTAGGACCCTGCCTTTCGGCAGTCTTTTCATTTATCTAATTCTAAGTGTTGTCACATCCCAGCCTCAAACACATAACTTACTGGTTACACCACTTACTGAATTCCTCATCTAGACCTCTTGTGTCCTGTTCAAAGAACAATGAATATATAACAAGAACACAGGAAAAAGCTGAAAGAAGAGCATCCCAATTCTGACAAATTTTAATTCTCTTGTGGCAAATAACAATGAGCTACGGTGTGTCGCCGACCTGTAGTGTAATTAACTGCTCATGCGTTTTACTCCTTATGAATTTACATATCCAATTATCTTTCTATTTGATTTCCCAAGGCCTTACTATGTTAACTAAAACTTTTTAACAAGAAAGTCTTTTAATTTAATAAACTTTGCAGTTCATTTGTAGTGTCAGTTTTTAAATTCTTAGGATTACTGAATATTGTTGTATTGTGCTGTAATTTTCCTGGTGGGATTTTCAGAGTGCCTAAGTTACTTGTCCACCAGGACAACTGCTAAAAAAAGTACGTAGATGAAACTACACAGGGGTCAGGAACTGCTGCTATGATGCGGCAGAATGAGTTTCACCACAACAATGCTGATTTTAAAGAATACTCGCACTTCTGTCAAGGGATATTGCACCGGGGCATTTCATCAAAGTAGGGCCCAATTTAGACAACGTGGCTGAAAGCATTGTTTGTTTTCCACTAGGGCAAAAACTTCCCTTCTTTTGTGACTTCCGCATCCATTCCCACTTTCTCTGACAAAGTACAGTCAAGAGTCTCACGGATGGAGGGGCCATCAAATGCCACTAAAACAGTAACCTGTGGAGGTTCTGCAGCACCAGATGCCAATGTGGGCAGACTCCAAACATGTTGCTGAGGCTGCAGAGGGGGCGTTTTAGGGCTTCAATCCTATCTTTTAGATGAGATTTTTATATATGGCCAATTCATAGGCAAAAGCCACATTTTAGGCACCAGGAAGGCAAATTCAAGATCTGATTTATTTCAATTGCATTCTCTTCCCATCCAGCAATTACTGAAGTCTAAGAATTAAACAGCAAATGCTGGCTACTCAACTTTTATTAATGGCTCTGGGTAAAGGGAGAAATAGTTATCTGTTTCATGGCCTCACATTTTGGGAATCAGAACCATAGTTTAATAAAATCAGATGCAGTTTTTTATCAACAATCACACTTGTATATAAAGTTGGGATCGAGTTCAGTAGTTTGACATTGACCATATACTACCAGAAAATAATCTAATTCAAAAGCAGTGCTGAGAAGCACACACACCATTAGGAGAATTTATTCAAATGCTTGTGAAAAGATATTCTACTACCTTTTATTATTATTTTTTTTTAATTTTTAGGCTCCCCCTTTCTCTTTTTTAAAGAGAGTGCAGTTCTATTTTGAACGTAATTTAGGATAGGACTCAACTCCCCAATTTATGTAAAGGACAAAGCTCACGAATCTGCCATTTTTATATTTAAATAAGGGTGTGTGTGCAGCTGCTGTTTCTGGCAGAATCAAAAACAGTGGAAGTAAAAAAGTGAACAGATCATAGAGGACAATCATTTTTCCTTCATCAAATCCATCAGGTCATCTTCTAGCCCTTTCTCACTCAGCTCGTCTAAGCTGTAGTATCGATGAACGACTTTCTCAGCGGTGACCACGACGACTCGGAGCCCGTGTGTGTCTGTGCCCAGCTGGCACCCGATGGCAGAGGTCACCACCATGTCGAGGCCCTGGACAGTGCCACCAGCATTCCTGTGGTAGTGGCCCGAGAACACAGCTTTGATGCCTGCAGGGAATGGAACAGACGTTATGGGGGCCAAGGCTTTCCATGTAAGTAACAAGGGGGCTTCCAGGCTTTGTTCTGTAAACAGCACAGATTATTATAAAATATGCAGACCATTCTGTATATAATAATACATAATATGTGACATCTAATATCTTTTCAAGGATAATTCATATATATGGTATTAGTGTATATGAATTATCCTTGAAAAATAATAGTACTAGCACTAGTTTGACATAACTAATACAAGAAAGTGCAAGAGAAGGAAGACAAAGTGAACGACTCTGGGAGAGATAAAGGAGTCTGGAGAAGAACAGCTGGAGGCCTATATAAATATCATTATGACGGATGTTATATTCCTATTAAACTAATGTTTGTGGAGTTCCAATCAAGATAGCACAGTTTGTTTACTACTTGAATCACCTCCTCTGCTCCAAACTTACAGCCATGACAGATAAATGTAAAAAGGGAAAGAACATGGTTAGGCTCAAAAACAAAATAAATGGCTCTATGGACCATAAATGTAACAGAGAGGCAAAGTAATGAGTGGGATTCAAATACTGCTTGGGAGCTAAGCTCTTACAAGACGAGTAAATAGAGCCTGGCTCTGCCACTGAAGAAGGGGCTAAGTTGGTTGCCTGTTTATGGGAAGAGGCTGCAGAAAATTCCTGCTGCCTGGGCCAAGGGCAGTGTGTGCTGGTAAATATTTGACAAAGTTCTCTAGGAAAAAAAGGAGGGGGAGGCTTGATTTGTAGTGTTCACTGATTTCCACTGTGTGAGCACTCCTATTGTAGCCAATTTCAACCTGCATAGTTATAATATTGTGATGTCATTGGACATGGGCATGGGGAGAGATGCCAGCAGCTGGCCTCCACCAAAGAGACTCCACCTTCAGAGCTCAGACAACAGGAACCCGGGGTAAAATATAGAAAGTGATGAGTTCTGAGTACTTATCACCTTGTTTTTTTTTAATTTTTATTGATATATATTATATATTCACATACCATGCAATCACCCAAACTGTACAATCAATGGTTTACAATATTATCATATAGCCATGCATTTATTATCACAATTGGCTTTTGTGTGTTTGTGTGTGTGAAAAATCACATATGTACAAAAAAGGCAATAAATTTCAAAGCACATCGAAACAATAAGTTGTAGAACAGATTTCAGAGTTTAGTACAGGTTACAATTCCACAATTTTAAGTTTTTATTTCTGGCTGCTCTAAGATACTGGAGACAGAAATATCAGTGTAATGATTCAGCAATCATACTCATTTGTTAAATACTAATTTCTCTGTATAACTCCACCATCGTTTTTAATTTTTCTTCTACTTTTTAGGGGTATTTGGGCTACGGTCATTCTACTTTTTCAGTTGGAAGGGCTCTCAATAATATGGGATGGGGGATGGAACTAGTTGATGTTCTGGGGAGGCTGGGCCCTCTGCATTTCAGGACTTATCTGGTCCAGGGACCCATGTGGAGGTTGTAAGTTTCTGGAAAGTCACCCTAGTGCATGGAAACTTTGTAGAATCTTATATAATGCCCTTCTATCACCTTATTTTTAAATACAATTTATGTAATGGTAAGTTTGTATAATTTAACTTTAATAATGGCTGTTTAACAAAATTCCTTAAAATTTAACTATTGCTTCACATGAGCTGGTGTGAGTTGGTTCTAGTACACCACTGAGATGGGACCTATAGCAACCTGTGGGTCTAGGAAGGAAGGACAGACATGGGCTCAAGTCTAAGAACTGAAACACATTTTTCTAAATTTACTGTGGGGCAAAGAACCTTAAGCCACCATTTTGAAACCTGGTCCCAGATGAGAGCCAGAGTGGAAGCAACCAAAACTACTAGTTACGGAGGAGTTAGTAAAGAGGGAAAGAGTAAGGGGAAAATAAAGACAAAAAAAGTCTCTTACTCAAATTGAACGTGCGATAAAAAATTCCAAAGCCCATGAAAAAATTCCATGCTAAGTAAGATAGCCTACAAACTCTTTAATTAGGAACATGAATTTATTCCAGATAAAATTAATGATATAAAAGAGTATGAAAAGATTTAAAATAATTATCTTAAGGATGTCAGATGAGATTATTAAAGTACTAATAGTAACAAAAGATTCAAGCAATATGACCTTCAAAATGCTGAAGGAAAATAATTAAGATCCTCAAGTTTTATACCTAGCTAAATCACCACTCAAGTTTGAAGGCAAAGTAAAGACCAGACAAACAAGGACTAAGCTTACCATTCCCAAACCTTTACTAAAATAATTATTAAGAGATACGTTTCAGCAAAAGACGGTTTGGAATAAAAAAAAAAAACAGTGATGAACAAAACACTGATAATTATGATTAAGCACTGATTACTTTAATTTAAAACTCTGTTTTTTTTTAACATTAAAAGTGAAACCAAAACTCTGAAACAAAATGTCAAGACAGGAGGGTCAATGGCTAATTAAGGCATATAAGGGTCACTGCCATGTTGGGAAGGAAAACGGAAAACTGAATAACCTCATACTTAGAAAAAATGTACAATTATTACGTTTTCAAAAATCTTTGGGCATAAGCTACCAAACTAAAAATAGATAAACTGGACTTCATCAAAATTTCAAAAATTTGTATGTCAAAGAACACTTTCAAGAAAGTGATAAGACAACCTACAGAATTTGAAAAAATATTTGCCAATCATACATCTGGTAAGAGTCTAGTATCTAGAAAATATAAATAATTGTTACAACTTAACCACAAGAAGACAACCTAATAAAAAAAAATTGTCAGAGGACTTCAATAGACCTTTCTCCAAATTAAATATACAAATGGTCAATAAGCACATAAAAAGACGTTCAACATCTTTAGTCATTAGAGAAATGCAAATCAAAACCAAAGTGAGATACTACTTCACAACATCTGGGATGGCTATAATCAAAACATTAGAATAACAAATGCTGTGAGGATGTGGAGAAATTGGAACCCTTAGAGATTGCTGGTTGGAATATAAAACGTGAATATCAAAATAGTTTGGCGGCTGCTAAGCATATTAAACATTATAATATTGTGATGTCATTGGACATGGGCATGGGGAGAGATGCCAGCAGCAGGCCTCTACCAAACAGACTCCACCCTCAGAGCTCAGACAACAGAAACCAGGGGTAAAATATAGAAAGTGATGAGTTCTGACTACTTATCACCTTGTTTTTTTTTTAATTATTTATTTTTTATTGATATATATTATATATTCACATACCATTTGTATATCACCCAAACTGTATATTTTCTAGGTATATGCCTAAGAAAAATGAAAAAACATGTTGACATAAAAACTTGTACATGAAAGTTCCTGGGGGCACCATTCACATTCGCCAAAAAGTGGAAACAACCCAAATGCTCATCAACTGATGAATGGGTAAACAAAGTGTGGGTGGCTATAAAAGGAAGTTCTGATACATGGTACTACATAATGAAACTTGATGCTAAGTGAACTATTACGCTAACTGAAAGACCCAGATAGAATAGCCCACATATTGTATGTTACCATTTATATGAAATGTCCATATAGAAAGAAAGCAGATTAGCAGTTGCCAGGGCCTGGGGAGTTGGGGGAATGACGAGAGACTGCTTAAATGGGAATAGGGTTTCTTTTTAGAGTAAATGAAATTGATCTAAAATTAGACCAATATGTGTGATAGTTGGACAATATTTTCAATATAGGAAAACCACTGAATTGTATACATTCAAAGGGTAAATTTCATGCTATTTGAATTATATCTTAATTGATATAATTAATTGATGGAATTATATCTTAATTTTTGAAATGTGAAAAAAATGTATAGGAAAGGGCAGAGGCTAGAATGATCCATGTGGTGGTGTATTAGGGGCTAGAGACATCAGTATGAACCCTTGTATAGCTTATTATCAATACAGATGGTAACATATAGGAATATTTATAGATGTTTATATGTACATGGATTAAGATAGGCGCATATACTTCCTCGCTCTATCAGCTGGTAGGGACTAGAAGCAAGGACAATCAGTAGCAAACCCACCCAGATCCAGTATCTTGACTTTCAATGCTGTTCTCCAGTAAAAGGAACCAGGACTCCCTGGAGAAATGGCTGATTCTAGGACAAGGGCAGGATATATACGAGATGAGCTAGGATTATCTTATGGTGCAAGAAAGTGAGGAAGTGCATAAAACAAAAACAAAAACAAAAACCTCTCAATGATGAGTGGGTATCAAAAGGAAACAGAAGCTCCCAATGGCTAAAGCTGGAACAATCTGAATAACAAATAAAGAAACTGTATTTGTATTATAAGCTAAAGTATAAAATAATAAACTAATCCATGGAAGTCCATATTGATATAAATACATGATTGAATAAGTATATAAATGGGGGGGAACAGACAAATTCCATGTAAGAAAAGCATAATTTATGTCAACACCCTCCCATCAAGGAGATGGACCCTAACTTCCCAGGCCTTATGCGTGGGCTACACATGGTAACTCTCTTGTAAAGCGTACAGTATGGAAAGGGGTGAGAACAATGTTACAGTGGGGAAAATGATAACATCAACAGGGCTAAGTCATGTTGATGATACTGATATGATCTGATGAAAATCACATTTTACCTCTGTGATCTTCCTTCCCCAAAATCCATAACCCCAGTCTAATCACAATAAAAAATCCGAAAAAATTCCAATAGAGAGACAATCTACAAAATTCCTAATTAGTATTCCCCAAACTGTCAAAGTCATCAAAAACAAGGAAAAGTCTGAGTAACTATAATAGCCAAGAGGACCCTAAGGAGACAATGTAATGTAGTAGCTGGGACAGCATAACAATATACTGTTTTGCATTTTTCAATATCCCATAACTCCTTCAACTTTGTCAGCAATTATGTACATTCTTGAATGTACTCTCTCAACTCTGTGCCTTCATTATCTTCCTCAAGGTTAACTCCATGAAAAGTTGTGCCCAGGGAGACAAACACTAAGAAACAGTTAACTCTGTTAGGAACATATATGGGTACTCTCTTGGCTCTGTGCCTTCTTTGTCTATGCTCACTGTACAACCCTGCATGCCCCTCTGATCAATGCAGATTGCTTTCACATGGAGCTCTGAATCGACTGCCTTCAGAGAAACTAACTCATCTCCTGTATATAGTCCCCTAATAAAATTCATGTCTTAATCAATGCCTGGTGTTTTCTTTGGTCTTTTGGCTGGACAAGGCCTTGTGGGCTACAACAGTTGGCGAGCCAGCCAGGAGACTAAAGAAGCCTTGGATACTGATCACATGAGTACAGGGAAGGGATAGTGGGGGAGGGGGGGTGGGAACACCGGAGTGGCCTGCAAATTCCACGTGGGGAAGCATGGCTCCCCTCCTAGATGAATGGGAACCACCGAGGGAGTATGGAGATGATTATAACTCCTACGCTGGACTAACAGCCCTCCTGCAGCAGGCCAAAGGACTCTGAGCATCTGTGGGAGTAATCCCTAGGTAGCCTGCTTTCTCTATATGAGGAAGAGTTGCCCAGTTACTTGACTGTGCTGCAGTGAGTTGGCCATTGTTACGTGCAGTATGGCCAGCTACAGCGACTATCTCAAGAAAGAAAGATAAATCCATAGGTTGAAGGAAGAGCTGCAGTTAGAAAGACATATGCTGACTTCTACCTCTGTTTTAGTAACAGGCCTTTCAAAGCAATTAGATAAAAGAAATGGTGATATGGAAGTGCTGGCCTGTCAGTTTTTAAAATTAGGAGGCTGAAAAAAGGACCCAGCCAAAGGTCAGAGCTATGTTAGCTAAAAAAGACTGGAATCCAAAAACCTGGAATCCTTTGGAAGACATCAAGAAATAACTGATACAATTAAATAATTAGCAAAAGTGCAAATTGTCAGACTAACACAAAGTCCCTTTTATAGCCCTATGTGGCCAATGAATAAAGCCATAGTTATGAGGGAATACTCTGCCAGAGAATTAAGTTAACAAAACTTGTCCTTCTAGTAACCAAAAAGCAAATGCTTGAGCTTGTCCCACACTTGCTAAGGAAGCTGCCTTATGATTACAAAAAAGAAAGAGCTGGCATAAAAGAGCAGTCAGGGGGTGGCAAATGACAAAAGCATCCAGAATCCCTCTGAAATACTCTGATTTGATAACTGTTATAAAAGATTGTGAGGCCTGTTCCTATAGGGCACCTGTTCAGTGTCAACAGTAGTGGGCATATACGCAAAAATAAAAACATAAGGATTTAACAAAACGAAATATTTACATATGTCATTAATTCTTATTAAAGATCGTATACTACTGTTTCAAAATGCATTGACTAAAGTGTTTTAAGTATTTAGCCATATTTTGAAAAGTTTGATCTTAATAGTAATTGTATATTGTAAGATGTTTGCTTGAAGAGAGTTTCCAGAATCATTTTGGTAACTTAAGTAAGATATAAAGTGTTTTAAGTATTTAGCCATATTTTGAAAAGTTTGATCTTAATAG
>PVIY010048408.1:0-17298 GCA_004026745.1 Myrmecophaga tridactyla
ATATTGTATGATCTGACTGTTTTGAAGCAATTAGAACAAGCAAATTCACAGAGTCAGAATCTAGAGAATAGGTTACCAGGGGATGGGGTGGAAATAGGGAATGTGAAGTTAAGGTTTAAAATGTAAGGGTTCTTATTTGGAATGACGGAAATGTTTTGGTAATGTATGGTGATTATGGTAGCACAACATTTGGAACTCAATTAATAGTACTGAAATGTATGCCTGAATATGATTAAAAGGGGGAAATGTTAGATTGTATTCATGGTAAGAGAATAAAATTTTTTTAAATCCATGGAACTACCCTACAGAATCAATGAACCCTAAATTAAAACCATGGACTTAAATTAATGGTACAATTATTAAAATGTGGTATCAAGGTTGTAACAAATGTTCCATACCAATACAAGGTATTGGTGTTGGGTGGTATATGGGAATTCTGTATTTTTTACATTATTTTTCTGTTGACCACAACTTCTCTAAAAAAAAAAAGATGTCCAAAATAGATTATTAGGTAACAAGATACAGAGGACTGTATATAGAATTATTCAATTTGTATAAATAAAAAGATGCACACACCCTTGCAGTATATTTTCTTTTGGGAAGGCTACAAAGTTATAGAGTCTTTTAGAAGAGTCCAGTTATTTTGTACCAAGAATTTCATTTTTATTAATAGAATTTAGAGTGAAAAAATAAAAATTTGTATGCTTATTGTAACATGCTTACTGCAACATTTTTAAATAGCAAAAGCTGGAAATAACCCCAGTGCCCAACATTTTAAAATGCATTAAATTAATCATGGCATATCCATAAAAAGGTAAAAAATGCAATTATTAAAATTATGTTTTCAAAATCTAAAGACATACAAACTTCAGGGACACTCAAATCAATAGGCCATGAACTCGATCATGAGGCTTACTCTTGTGAAGCTTATGTGGGTAGTGGAGAAGCTTAGACTACCAATAGGCATGCCTAGGAGTTACTTCTGGAGGACCTCTATTGTGCTCAGATGTGCCCTCAGTCTCTCTAAGCCCAACTCTGCAAGTGAAATAATTGCCCTCCCCACTACGTGGGACATGACATCCATGAGTGAAAGTCTCCCTAGCGATGTGGGAGATGACTCCCAGGGATGAATCCAAGACCTGGCACCATGGTATCAACAATTCCATCCTGACCAAAAGTGGGGAAAGAAGTATAATTAATAAAGTATCAGTGGCAGAGAGAGTTCAAATAGAGTCGAGAGGCTACTCTGGAGGTTGCTCTTATGCAATCTTCAGGTAGACCTTGCTATCTATCAAAACCCGCCAACCCCCAACCAGGACCATTCCAGCCAATCCTAAAGAACACTGCTGTTTGAAAGGATGTATATACCCTTGAAAAGCCATGTTTTAACCAAAATCCCATTTCATAAAGGTAGAATAATCCTATTCAATGTATGTAATTAGATCATCTCCCTGGAGATGTAACCCAATCAAGAGTTGTTGTTAAACTGGATTAGTGGAGATATGTCTCCACCCATTTGGGTGGGTCTTGATTGGTTTACTGGAGTCCTATAAAAGAGGAAACATTTTGGAGAATGAGAGATTCAGAGAGAGCAGAGAAGAACGATATAGTCATAAGAAGCAGAGAGCCCACAAGCCAGCGACTTTTGAAGATGAAGAAGGAAAACGCCTCCTGGGGAGCTTCATGAAATAGGAAGCCAGGAGAGAAAACTAGCAGACGATGTCTTGCTCACCATGTGCCCTTCATGCCGAGAGAGAAACTGTGACTGTGTTCACCATGTGCCTTCTCACTTGAGAGAGAAACCCCGAACTTCATCGGCCTTCTTGAACCAAGGTATCTTTCCCTGGATGCCTTTGGTTGGACATTTCTATAGACTTGTAGTAATTGGGACATTTTCTCATCCTTAGAACTGTTAACTAGCAACTTATTAAATTCCCCTTTTTAAAAGCCATATTGCATTCTGGCAGCTAGCAAACTAGAACAAACACCTAGGGCAATATATAAGATTCCACAAGGGTTCCAGGTACTAGAGTAACTTTCCAGAAACCTACAGCCTCCAGATGGATGCCTAGTCCAGATAGGTCCTGAAACCTAGCCCAGCCTCTCCAGAAATCAGATAGTTCCATCTCCCTACCCCATATTAGTGACAGACCCTTCCAATATCAAAAATTTAGAATTGCCATAGTCCAAACAACCCTAAAGAGAGGTTTGGAAAGATTAAAGGTGATGGTGGAGTTATACATAGAAGATAGGATTTAATAAGTGAATATGAATGCTGAATCATTAAACTGAAATCTCTTTTAGTCTCCAGTATTTTAGAGCAGCTAGAAGTAAAAACCTAAAATTGTGAAACTGTAACCCACATCAAAGTCTAAATATATTCTCCAACTAATTGTGGTGCTGTGCTTTGAAAGTTATAGCTTTTTTGTATATATGCTATTTTTCACAAAAAGAAGGGAAAAAAGTTGATTGTGATGATAAAAAATATTTAAGCCCTCTAGCCTCCTATATTCTGGAGCAGCTAGAAGGAAAAATATGAAAGGATCGTATGGTAGCCCATGACAAACTCAGGGATCTGTCTTGTAGCCACTTGTTGAAGAGTGCTTTGAAAACCATTGCTTTTTATTTCTTTGCTTTGTATATATGTTATACTATACAACTAAAAAAGTAAAAAAAAAAAAAGAATTGATGAAAACAGAAAAAATCTAAAGACATAGACAATATAATAAATTTTAAAATAAAAAAGATGGTTTCAGAACAAATTTTATCAAAGGATCTTAATTTTGTTTATGTATAAAATATATCAGCATAGACAAATGCAGGAATTACATGTTTAGAGTAGAGATCAATGGGTTAATGAGGTTTCTGTGTCATTTATCCACTGCATTTTACAAATGTTAACATACGAAAACAGATTCTGTAACAATAGAGAAAGTAGAAAATGCTATTATAATTAACAAACATGGACAGGTCACGGTGGCTCGGCAGGTAGAGGTCTCACCTGCCATGCAGGAGACCTTGGTTCATTTCCTAGTGCCTGCCCATGTAAAAAAGGAAAACAAAACAAAACAAAAACATGTTCTTCCCCAAATTTGTAGGTTCAATTGAGTTCAATTCCTTAGAAAAGGAAATTTTACATTTCTCACCTCTTGGATGGTGTGTTGGTTTCTTAGGGTTGCCATTACAAATTGAGCAGCTTAAAACAACAGAAATTTATTTTCTCATACTTCTAGAGGCTGGAAGTCCTAGAAAAAAGTGTTGGCAAGGTCACACTCCCTCCAAGACTCTGGTGGAGGATGCTTCCTGGCCTTTTCCAGGTAGTTGCTGGCAATTCTTGGTATGCCTTGGTTTACAGACACATTACTCTAATCCCTGCATCCATCTTCACTGACTTTCTCCCACACATGGTTCTCTTTCTGCGTCCAAATTTACTTCTTTTTATGACAGCGGTCATTGGATTAGGGGCCAGCCTTATCCAGTTTGACCTCATCCTAACTTGAGTACACCTGCAAAAAGCCTATTTCCAAATAAGATCACTCTCACAAGTACCAGGGGTTCGGACTTCAACATATCTCTTTAGTGGGCACAATTCAACCCACAATGGCTGATTTTTATACGCTAAAGTAAATATGACATTTTATTAAATTAATTCTCTATCTTTCTGTCTGTCTACCTTCCTACTACTTACCTATCTTTACCTTCCTCATTTGGGCTTTCTAAACAAGTTTACTCTGTGTTTTCTCTTGCTTAGTTAATAGCTCTTAAGGTAATAAGTAGCTGCTGCCAGGTTTGTGTAGTAGACTTGGTATGTTTGTCAAGGGGAGGGATGATATAACTTTGCCAGTAACAAGACTGTTATTACTATGATTCCTTACTTCTACAAGTATAAACTTATACTGGATTTGCTTTAAATGTAGGACTGCTTCATATTTCTTTTTAGTAATGATGCATTAAAAGGCACATTTGAACTAGAAATATCACAGTAAATTTGCAAAAGGCAGCATATAACTACCTGCACTAAGAAATTCTTTTCCAGTTGCTAGTTCATATGTGTTCAAATAAAAAAATGGAAGTCAGATTCAGCCCAAAATTTCTTTTAGTCATCCAGCTTAGAGTTAGTAAAAACAATTTTGGAAAAGTAGATACCTGCTGTTAGAAAAAGCAATTGTATCTCTCTAGGACAGATAAAACTGGTAGTCAAAATACTTATACCAATAATAATTTTAGTGGAATCTATGCTAGCAAATCATTTTTCTTTCCCAAATATTCCCTCATTCTAGTACTTGCTTCATAACATATTGAGAGTCTAATTTATTCATTCTTTTTTTTTCTCCCTGGTTTCAAAGTTATAACGCCTGGTTTAAAAGAAAAGAAAGAAGAAAAAGAGAGAGCTGGTTACAGGTTTGAGGGAATCTAGGAAAAGAGAAAAATAAAGGGAAAGGGGGACAAGTTTGGAGCAAATCCAGTGGCCCAAAATCCCAGTCTCCCATCCACAGCCCAGCCCTTGAAACAGGAGTGAAGAACATGATCAGTTCTGTACAAGAGTTTTTAAAAAATCAAATCACAACAAAGCTGGCTTGCTTCTCCTTGAGCCTCCTGGAACACCGAATGTCTCTCACTTTGGCCAGTTCTGCCTTTCCACACAGACAGTTTCTTTCGGCTCTCCTAGGCCTTGGCTTATGTCCCAATCTGGGGTTTCCAGGGAGTGTGACACCGAGTTAGAGTGAGGTTGTTTCAGAGTCTGGCCCACGGGTCCATACAGACTCCAAGTGGAGTGCAGGGCTCCCAGGGCAGAGAGGGGTGGGAGGGGCAGATCCTGCCTGGGTTGTCCTCACCATTGGGCAGGGGATCAGACAGCTTCGAAAGGGCTCCCCCTCCTTCCCCCCGACTCAGGTGGAGGGGCAGCTGTCACCAGAGCCTGTGTGGGCTCAGCACAGAACGACTGTCGCTGGTGAACCTGAGGGCATCTAGCATCCGGAGCAGGTTGAGAAGCGCTGTCACTGGGGTCACTGAACCAGGACTTGATGGGAATGACGTTGTATCGATGGCTCGTGTAAGCCTCTGGGGAGTTATATAGGATCTGAATGCTGGAGAAGTCACCATGGACCACAGAGAGGTCCTTGATGCAGCTGCCCAACTCCCAAGTGCAGTGCAGTCGGCAGCATCTCCTCTTGAGAATGCTTCTGCTATTGTCCTGTTTGTCCGCCACAGCAGAGCCATAAACCTCCATGTTTGCCGTGAACACAACCAGCTCAGACCACTGGCTTACCACTTCTGAGAAGAAATCCACATGGGGCCTTTTATGCGCAAAAAATCGGACAGGATGCTTGTTTATTACCACCTTGAGGATGAGGCCAGGAGGCGTGCCAGGCCTAACCGTGGGCCTCGGGACCCCACCCTGTTGGGAGAGAATAAGTATTTCATCCCGATTCTTCACCTTCTTCACCTGGCTCAGCGATTCAGGGACGCAGGAGATAAAGGAAGGAGATCATATCCAACAGTTTGGTGCTGAATTACTTGCGGATCTGCCTCCGCAGATGGTAAATGAAGACGCTCCAAAGCTTGGCGGTGAAGGCCGCGAACGCGCGCAGCCCCAGCAGACACCGTGTCCTCCTCATCCGGATGACCCAGCACCGCCGGACCCCGGGGGCAGCCCCCAGCTACCGGGAGGGGAAACGGGGTCCCCCGATTGGCAGAAGAGGTTACAGAGAGGGGTGCGGAGCGGCGGCTCAGAAAGCCAGCCCTGGCAAGGGGGAAGCCCCGGGACCCAGGGGACAGGCGTGGGCAGCGGCGGTCCCGCATGGGCAGGGAGTGGCACCCATGGCTTCGCGGAGGTTGCAGGCCGAGACAGGCCAGGCTAGGACGGGGTCCTCAGAGCCCAGGAGGAAATGGGATGGAGACTTAGGGGAAGGGCAGTGGGGGATGGAGGGAAGGAGAGGGAAAGGAAGGAGGGGGAGGGGGGCGAAGCGGAGGGTGGCCCCCCGTTCTTTTCATCCTTCTAGTCACTTTATTAGTAATAACATTTTTCTTTCTTTTGTATCCTTTATGGTGGGGGTCACATTTCATTCTTTTTCCATGTGAATATCCCCTTATTGCAGCACCATTTGTTGAATTTTTTTTGTTTTTGTTTGGTTTTTCGTTTGTTTATTTGCTTGTTTGTTTGTTTTGGGGAAGTACATGGGCGTGGAATCGAATCCGGGTCTCCCACATGGCAGGCAGGAATTCTACCACTGAACTACCCTCGTACCACTAGTGATAACATTAAAAAAAACCACACACAACTAAGTTCATTATTTTCTAAGATATGATTGCTTAAAAAATCAGATGTTCTTTTAACTGAATTTTCGTGGTGTGGGTTTTTTTTTTCTTTCATATTTCCATTATTAGAAATGGTATTTTACTTTTCTGTTTATATGTCCCATTGGACTGTGAACTCAAGACTTAAAGTCCTTCTTTATTCATTTTCATATCCTCATACATTGGATAGCACTTTGTGCAAAGTAAGGAATCAACGAGTGTTTTGGTTTCTTTTTTATGATTGAAGAAAAAGACAGATGATAAAAACAGCTACTAGAAGGAAAGCAAACAAGCAAGCAGTGGTAGAATTGAAACTCTTTAATATTATATGAAGAGATTTCACATATTTACATTTTTATATTATACTCATTGATCCTGTGAAGCATTTTGCAATGACTTGTGTTTCCCATCCTCTGGTTAATGAGAAATAGCAGAAAACCAAATGGTAGACATATTTGTTTAGAGCATATGTGTTTTATTTTGTCTTCTAAATGACAATTTATATAATTATCTTTGAGATATTTCCAATATTAAAAAAGAAAAAGTAAGTCACATGTAAGTGCAGATCTTTCTTGTATCACTCCAACTAAAAATTATCTCTTATTATGGTGAGTTGCAATTAATGGGATTTCCATCAATGGAAATATTTATTGTGAAATGAAGAGTCTAGCTTTTGTCTTTGTGTATTTTACTTTTTGTTAGACTTTAAACATATTAATCAAAGCATATTAATTCTAAAAAAGAAGTCAAAAATTGAGATTTTTGTCTGAATTTCTACACTGAGAGGTCCACTACTAGACATAATTTGAGTGAGAAAAAGGCATGTTTGCCTTTGCAGTATGGTGTGGCAAAGACCTTCTGTGGTAGACAGAATAATGCCCCCTTCCCCCGCCCAACATGTCCACATACTAATCTCCCAACCTTTGAAAAAGTTATTTTATGTGGAAAAAGAAACTTCAGATATGATTACAGATCTTGAGATGCAGACATTATCCTGGGTTATCTAGGTGGGCCCAAACCCAAGTTCCTTATAACCGAAAGAGGGAGGAGAAGGATCAGAGTAAGAGAGAGATTTGAAGATGCTATACTGCTGGCTTTCAAGATAGAAGGAGCTATAAACCAAGGAATATAGGCAGCTCTTGAACCTGAAAAAGGTAATAAATGTATGCTCTCCAACAGCCTCCACAAAGGATGCAGCCCTGCTGATACCTTGATTTTAGCCCAGTGAAAACCATTTCAGACTTCTGATTTCCAGAACTGTAAGATTATAATTTGTATTGTTTCAAGCCGCTAGGTTCATGATAATTTGTTAATACAGCAATAGGAGACTGATACACCTTTCTAATATTATTCTACCTAAATGATCTAATTGGTAAATAGAAAGCTCCTCCCATCATGCAGACCAGTGTTAGAGGTGGATGCATGAGATCAGTTTAGCTAGTCTGACTAGCAGTTTTGATGAGTATGGCCAGTGTGATCACCAAGGCCAATGAAAAGATGTGACAAGTAAGGACAAACTGGTAGTTGGGCAAGGCAGGGTCCCTTAGAAAGATTGAATGACCTGAAGCATATCCTGAGCAGTCAGATGACCAAAAAGGGAGAGCAGCCTTGAGAGTGGGTGCTCAATAAGGCATGAGAGGGATCAGGTTGGAAATGGCACTTTACTCATTATTATATCATAAACCTTGGGCTTACCATGGAATGAAAAAGAATGAGGATAGGAATACTGTCAATAAAAGAAGACAGTTTAACCCTTTACAAGTTATAAATTACAGAGGCATAAAGAAAAATCATGTAAAGAGAGCATATCATGGACAGACAGCCATTAAAATATTTTCACCAGAGAATTGAAAGACAAGCAATAAATAGGGGAAATATTTCCCTTATTACAGATTCTCACTTTCAAAAGTTGTTTGAGACTCAGAGGAGTGGATAATTTTTTCTGGATGCTACAACAAGGAGAATACCCAAGGAGAGTGTCTCTCAGAACATGGGACAACAAGAGGTATTTTTATAAGTCAAAGAAACAAAACAGCAGAGTTCCAGCTGGAAGTTTGTTGGGCTTTGGTCAAACAGATGTTGCAATCTTTTAGAAAAGGAGTTTATGTATGTGTTTGTGTGTGAAGGAGAGAGAGAGAGAGACTTGGCCTGTCTCGGTCCATTATGTCCTGTTCTTGGAATTGTTTACTCACAGGAGAAATTTAGAGGGAGTGGGTTAGTCTCTTGGTACTAGGGAACCCAGGGGAGAGTTTAAGTTCAGAGAAGAAAATTCTACATTTCTCCACACAGGCAAAGGGTCAACATATTTCATATATAAAGTCAAAGAAATTCTTTAAACTCCCTCTATATATTTCTTTGGTAGAGAATACACCTCTTGCTGTAATAGATAAACCCTGAAATCTTAGTGGACTGACATAATAAAGTATATTTATTGCTCCCAAAACACTTTAAAACCAGTGTTTTCAGTTGGGCAACCTTTCCATAGGAAGGATTTAGGTTCCCAAGATCCTTCCATCATATGGCATTTTCAATGTGTGGCTCACAGGGGGTTACTGCCCTTCTTGTTAAAACAAAAAAGAAAGAGAGAAACTAAACTTACATTCAACTGATGTTGCATTTTTTCTGAACTTCCTTCCCAAGATGTTGCTGAACATCATGAGAATATACTGATTTAAAATCATTTATTGGATTGTTATTCTACTCGAGAACCATTACTTTGGAAACAATCCCAGCAAAGAGTCTAAGTGGTTAGTTGATTATGTCACAATCAAAATTCATTAGTAGAAAAATTGCACTGTTTTTATAAGAAAGGTGAATAATTCAACAAAGAATAAGATTACCTTTTAAAAACACTTCCAACCCTAAGACACACAAACACAAAATTTCTCAGAGGAACTTGCTTGATACAGTGAAAAGTACCTGATAGTAATTCTTCAAGGCAGAAGTTATAACGCTTAATGTAGCAGTTGAGGATCTTGAACATTTTAAAGTAAGTTGGCACAATGTTATATTTTAAGATAATTTTACCTATATATAAGGTAAAGGTATTTTTGACCAAAATAATTAGTTACAATGGTGACTAGCATAGTAAATGGTCATATTTTCAATACACAGTGACAATCTTCCTATCTTCTTGCAATTGTGTTTCTCTCCATCATAGCAAGGAATGGTTACAGTATTGTCTTCTCATCTTTGTAGCCCCAGTATTTAGTACCAAACACTTATATTCAGCAGTCAGAAATGTTAGAATCAGTGAAAGCATGACTTCTGAGGTAACATTCATATATATATATACTTCTATCTATCTCATCTATCTATCTCTAAATGAACTCTACTCCGTGAGGTATGAACATGAATTGATTATATTTTCTCCAAATACTGTCCTAACAAGTTCATTTAAAATCCCCCCTTGCTCAATAAGTTATGAGAGGGGTAGGTAGCAGTTATCATATCACAACATCACATCTTGAATAGGTTTCATAACTTCCTCATCAAAATTTTTTTTTCGTTACACTTTTGCTTTAATAGAGCAATATGAAAATGCAGATATCCAGAGAAAAAGATAGAGTAGTGTGTGGCAGTAAGAGTATGGCTGTGCTTTAATTTGGGTCTTAAATTTTTAACTGTTACAGAGACCATACTTGTAGATAATGTCCACTAGCTCTGCAAACATATCCAATCATAATATTATAGTAATTTACCTTGCACAATAAAACTCACTCCATAAACACATTGTGTTGTATCTTGATATTTTTTCATAAGAAATGGGGTTCATCTGTAATTCACATTTAGAGGCACATTCCTGACAACTAAAAAGGTCTGAAAATTTGCCTGTCAATTTGCTTCTCAAACAATTTTTTTAAAAACAGTGTAATTTTTTCTTTAAAGCAATTTTATTGGCCTGGGGAGTCTAGTTAATTACTTAGTGTGGCTGGTGGAATGTGGCAAAGAGAACGCAGGCATTTTTCAGAACAATATGAGAGATATCAGTATTAAAGAATAAGTTTGTTATTTTTAAAATCCATGAGGATAAAAGTGATATAAATATAAGCTTCTTTTCCGATGTTTTAAAATTTCTCTAAAACTTTTTGTCCCAAGATTAATCATTTAACTTCAGTACACGAAAGATACTGAATACACTGCCTGAAGTCAAGGTGGAGAAACTCTCTCTTTTATATAATAAAATTATCTTCCAATCCATCTTGATCCGAGTCCTGGTCATCTGAAGGCAGATTCCTCTTGAGAGGCAGAACGTTGGAATGGAAAGCATCATCTCGATCTATTGGTTGATATTGTTCAATTTCAGCTAGGAAGCCACTTCCAGAGAAAGAGTAGATCCAATAGGAGTCCTCATAAAGAGGGATGACATCATCATGTTCTGCAACCTTGCCCTATTGTAAAAGGGTCAGTCCTCAAAGGGAGGATCCTATCAGTTTTACCAAGAGGTAGGTTGAACACTGGTCCCTTTTTCTCAATGCAGTTTGCAGAATTACTATCAGGACTGCAGCATACCCACTAGTACCTGACTCTCTGCATGGGATAACCTTGAACCGAAGATGAGAGAGAAAGCCAGTACAAGCCTATGCACTTGAGGGAACTCTGCATCGTGACACAGCACACGGGCCCCAGCAGCTGCACACCAACCTTATGATTAAGGAAGGCAGCAGGGTGCTCACCGTTCCTATTAGAAAAGATTCCAAAACCTCAAACTTTGCCCAGATCACATTACAATTTCTGGACCAAGCTCAAGAAGTGATACCGAATTCTAATCTAGTACTAGAATTCTAGACCTCGAGACTGGACTTCAGAAAGCACACATTATGGCCTCCCTCTCTCTGTCTCCTGTCCCTGTCCCTGCTCATGCTGCCAAGGATGGTAGCTGACACGTGCTTCAGCTTGCTCAGGAGCCTGCTCTTCCAGAGGCAGAGGTTGGGTTTCCTCCTCTGTCAGTTTTAATGGCCAAAACTGCATCAGTTTAAAACTCCAGCTACCAAAGATATTTAATATTTAAATCAAAGTTTTCTTTTCTGTCAGCTGCTAGCATTGTAGCTTAAGGGACCTGAAATTGGGAGGGGAATGATCTTCTCTCTATCTCTTTCTCATTTCTCACCTTGAAGACAGAAGTGTAGTTTACCTCTGGGCCTCAGCTTCTTCCTCCTTCGTTTTGGTTCTAGATCCTCTGTGAGTGGACAGGGAAGGGTAAGAGGGATTCAGTGTGATTGTATGACTGAGATCCCCATTTCCTTGCTGCTGTCTGCTGAGGTTATTCCCAGTACCCAGAGGTCCCCTATACTCCTTGGTTCATGCCCCTATTCCTTCATCTTCAAAACCAGCCATGGTGGGTTGAGTCTATCTCACGGTTTGAATTGCTTCTTCCTCTTTTATAAGTATCTCTGACTATGGCTTTTAAAGATTTGTGTAATTTGATTGACCCACCTGGATAATCCAGGATCATCTCCCCATCGGCAAGGTTTGTACCCGTAATCACATCTGCAAAGTCCCTTCTGCCATGTAAGTTAAATATTCATAGGTTCTGAAGGAGCCCCTGCAGATCTTGGGTTCTTGCCCTGTGCAGTGAAATGACTCGTCACGCCAGTTTGGTCACAAAAGAAGTGATTTATTAGCCAGCAGATTCAGGGTCCTCAGTGTCTAAGATCTGTCTCCCTAAAGGACTGCAAGAGCCAGGTTTATAAGCATTACTTGGATCAAAGAAAATTGGGGATGAACAAAAGAAAATCAGGGAGATGACCTTTGTGGATTCTTCTGGAATGTAGGGAGTATAATACAAAATTTTGGGTGGTGCAATCCAGTTTCCTATTTGGATTTGCTAAAATGTAACTAAGATGCATAAGGGTGAATATTTGGTCAGGGAACCTTGGATCAAGGCCTGGAAGTCTGTTTAGTGTTCAAGATCATCAATCCTGCCTTTGCCAGAAAGGTCAGCACAGCTGGGAGAGGTGAAAGATAACAATATAGTGTTATTACCTCTCTGGGGACTATGGAACTTAATTACAGGGGGCTTATATAAAGATTAACACTGTTTCTATTATCAAACCTGGGAACCTGGAGACCTAGTTGTAGGGCTCTTTTAGTTCCAGGGATTAGGGTGTGGACATCTTTGGAGAGCCACTATCCTGCTTACCAGAGAAGTGAGCTAAGAAGGAGCTTTCAGTTTTCCATAAAATTTAGAGAAAATATAAAGGGCCCAGGACAGTCTTTCCACCTAGCAAAAGATTCTCAATGTAAGAAATGGGTTCAGGGTAAAATTCAAATCAAGCATATGGCTGTGAAATCCCTTGTTAAGACCTCTGAAAGATTCAAGTCAGCAATTAGGAGACATCCTTAGATAGACAACGGGGTTTCTGAAAATCTGAAGAACCTCAAATACAGTCCAATATAGAGACCTGTCTCAAAAAAACAAAACAAAACAAAATAAAAACAAAAACAGGACTGCGTGTTTTTGAGTATAATTAAGCCCCAATCAGATTCATACAATGCCCTATATGTTGATTTTTTTAAAATTGCATAATATAACATATATACAAAGCAAAGAAAGAAAAAAGCAATAATTTTCAGAGCACTCTCCAACAAGCAGTTACAGGACAGATCCCAGAGTCTGTCATGGGCTACCATACCATCCTTTCAGAGTCTTCCTTCTGGCTGCTCTGGAATATAGGAGGCTAGAAGGAATAAATATTTCTTTTTATCATTACAATCGACTTTTTTTCTTTTTTGTGATAAATAACATATACACAAAAAAGCAATAAATTTCAAAGCACAGCATAGCAATTAGTTGTAAAACAGATTTCAGAGTTTGGTATGGGTTACAATTCCACAATTTCAGTTTACTTCTAGCTGCTCTAAGGAACTGGAAACTGAAAGAAATATCAATTTAATGATCCAGCAATCATATTCATTTGTTAAACCCTGCCTTCTCTGTATAACTCCACCATCACCTTTGATTTTTCTATCTCACTCTTTAGGGGTATTTGGGCTATGGCCATTCTAACATTTTCATGTTCGAAAGGGCTGCCAATAATACAGGGTAGGAAGATGGAACTAGCTGATATACTTTCTGGGGAGGCTGGGCCCTCTATGTTTCAGGGCTTATCTGGTCCAGGAACCCATTCGAAGGTTGTAGGTTTCTGAAAAGTTATCTTAGTACATGAAGCCTTTGTAGAATCTTATATATTGCCCTAGATGTTCTTTAGGATTGCTGGAATGGTTTTGGTTGGGGTTTGGCAAGTTATGATAGGTAGCAATGTCTAGCTGAAGCTTGCATCAGAGTGACCTCCAGGGTAGCCCCTAGACTCTATTTGAACTCTCTCTGGCACTGATACTTTATTATACTTCTTTTCTCCCTTTTGGTTAGTATGGAATTGTTGATCCCACAGTGTCAGGGCCAGACTCATCCTAGGGACTCATCTCCCAAGCTTCCAGGGAGACCTTCACCCCTGGATATCATGGTCCCATGTAGGAGGGAGGGCAATGATTTCGCTTGCAGAGTTCGGCTTAATGAGAGAGAGGCCACATCTGAGCAACAAAAAATGTCCTCCAGAAGTAACTCTTAGGCATGCCTATAGGTATGCTAAGCTTCTCCGCTACCTACATAAACTTCACAAGAGTAAGCCTCGAGATAAGGGCAAAGCCCTATAAGTTTGTTTGTTTGTTTTTTGGATGCTGGATGGTGGGGTCACATTTCCATTATTTTTTCATGTGAGTATCCCATTATTGTAGCATCATTTGTTGAATTTTTTGCTTGTTTGTTTGGTTTTCTTGTTTGTTTTTGCTAGTTTGTTTATTTTGGGGGGAAGTGCATGGATTGCTAGTCTAACCCGAGTCTCCTGCATGGCAGTTGAGAATTCTACCACTGAACTACCCTAGTACCCACCCCCATAAGTTTTTAAAGGAGTTACGTCAACCTGTATTAAAAGGGACAGAGAAGTTCAAAATAAAAAAGGGGGCAGGAGGTAGGCTGAGAATGCTACAAAACTGCAGCCAGGAATAAGTTCTTATGTTAAAGAGAGGACTAAACGGGTAGAGCCAAGAGCCAAGGAAAGCAATAGGTGAGGATACAGAGTAGAACCAGGAGTAGAACTGTGTTCTAATAAATAAAGCTTTTCTTGCTCCTGGGGTCAAGGGAACAGGTCACATGTGCCCAGCTGGATTTCACAATTCTATGGTCCAGTATATGCCCTGCACCTTCCATTCCGAACCCCACATTGCCGCCCACTGCCTTAGGAAATAGGAGTGTTTACTGCTGTTATCCTGTACCTCTTCCACTGTGAAATGAAAGTGGTAGGGAGATAAGGAAAACCATAATTTGTCTTTTTATTTTACAGGTTTCTGGATCAAAGTTACTATCCCCAAGGAGATGAACGTGCAGACTCATAGCCAATGTGCCTCATCTGCATCTGGATTTAATTTTGATGACAAAATTCTGACCTCTGGTGATTGGATGAGACTTTGGGGTCTTGAAAGTGGATAAGGGTAGTTTGCTTGAGGGAGGGTCATGAATCATTGTGGCCAGAGGGTAGACCGTGGTTGATTGTTATATAATGGCTTTCAATGAATCATGCCTTTCTGTGTTCCATGCAATGTAATACTGTCATTCCTCCCATGGAGAGATGGACTCTATTACTCTATTGGTTGTCTGACTTTCTGTGACCAACAGAATGTGGTAGAAGTGAATTTGTTTAAAAACCAGAACCTAGATTTTTAAAGGTCTTACTGCTTACACCTTCAGCCTCATAGAAAACTACTTTGAGACTACCAAGATGCAAAAGAGCCTAGAACAAAAGACTATATGGAGAGAGATGGCCAGCTGTCCCAGTTGTCCCACCTGAGTCTAAACCCCAGCCAACTTGCCAGCTGAAGGTAGCAGGATGAGTAAGCCAGGAGAGACTCACAGAATAGCCACCAAATCAATCTACAGAATCATGAAAAATAATAAATCGTGCTGTGTTAAGACATGGGTTTTGATATAGCTTGTTAGCAGTAGGGCACTGCCACACTAGCTTAAGTCCATTACATATCTTACTAGCTCACATATCTGTTTATATAGTACATTTTATTCCAACAGATACATTAGCTCACCTCATGAATAGAGATGGCAAAGTATCAGTCATAAAAATGCCTTCAATCAATGAATATTATTTAACTTTTACTGAGTAACCATAAAATACAGTATTCTCTGTAAATTAGAATGAAGTAATGCTCAATTAAGAAAAGTGATTTTTTTGCTTTTTATCTAACTCAACATTGTTGCAAATATAATCTCTGTGTTTTAAAACACAGTATATGAAGAATAATTGTCATTAGCTGAGTCACTCTCAAGTGAGTTCTGAAATGGATAAACTATATTAAAAAACACCTTTATACTGGATGTTACTTGGCCAATTTAGTAACCCTTGTTGTACAATGATAATGAAACAATAGAAACACTGGTCAGTCAGTTGGCAAAACTGTCATATTCATCAAAAAGTTGAGAAATGCGCCTAACTTTTTCCTGCTAAACAGTTTGTTGTAGTAAGATTCTGGAACTGTGTAAGATTTGTTTGTTCACTAGTTTATTTATTTGGTAAGTATTTATTGAATGTCTACTAAACATGAGGCACTGTGCTAGGTAACTAGAGAGTTAATAATGAATAGAATAAATATGGTTTTGACCTCACAATGTCAGTTGAAGATGGAGGGTGGGAATAGAGAAGTTCACACTCTGTTACAATGTGTGTAATAGTGATCTGATAGGACACCATAGCAATAGGATTTTGGTGATTATTCTGAAAAGGTTACCATTAATTGAATGGTCTCCAGACTGCAACTCTAGGAATACTCTGTTCATTTTGTAAACTACATGCACTTTTGCAGGTAGGCCTACTTCTTGAGTCCTTCCCTTTCTAGGTTCCTGGAGACCTATAATTGTCCTAGGATCATATCATATGGGGGATCTTGTATTGTACCCTGGTGCTACTGATCCACAAAAACTGTCACATAACAGAAAACATCATTCTTTTATTTTTCCCTTAGAATTTATAGCTGGTGCCTACATGGATTTTCTAGAAGAAAGAGTAAACTGGTATATTATGTCTCCAGAGAGCAAAAGACCCTTCTTACTGTAATATGAGCAGTAGTTTCAAATGTCTATAGTCTGCTTTCTCGTGTCCCTTTAAAGCTACAGCTGGGACTATCAGCCTTATTTTTGGTTTGTTCTCTGTGTGACCTTTCAGATATCTTGTGGACAGGGACCACGTCCTACTCATTTCCACAGGCCTAGTAAGCGCATAATAA
Source organism: Myrmecophaga tridactyla (assembly GCA_004026745.1). Lineage (NCBI taxonomy): Eukaryota > Metazoa > Chordata > Mammalia > Pilosa > Myrmecophagidae > Myrmecophaga > Myrmecophaga tridactyla. Next base: position 16,588 of record PVIY010048408.1, read on the forward strand.
ATATTGAGTGGCTCAAAGAATCTTTGCAGGAAAATTACCATTCGAAACCAAGGCTATTTTCCCATGTAAATCACTCCCTTTAGGATATATGTTAAACCATCAGTAAAGAAAAAAGGAAAACAATAATCAACTAAACACAGAAAGCAAGAACTGTGCCTAGTTTTCCCCCTCTTGTTTACATGTGAAAATTTATTTTAAAACATTGTCTTGGAAAATTGTTTTAAAATGTCCTATATTATTATTCATTATGTGCCAGAGACAAACAAAAGTAAAATGGCAATCTATTTTGTAAAGTGAAATTTGAAAAAATCAACACACTTTGCATAGTTTTAATAAGGAACTATTACAAGAGTGCCAAATACCTGTGAAAAAATCAAAAGGAAAAAGCAAGTTATGCCAAGAAGCATTAAAAAAATGTCTACTTCCTCTTATACAAGAGATGTTCAATAATGATTTCATAACAAAAGAAGAGCCTCTCAAGAACGAATTGATAATCCTAGGCATAAACTTTTAAAAATAATTACCGTAAAGTTTGGCAGCAAAGATTCCCTCCTCCTCAGAGGATTAAATTGATATCTATTTGCTTGAGGTTTTCTGTATTAAAGTCACAGGCCTTTTCACTTACTCTCTTTGAGGCTGCCCTTTCTCCCTTTCTTTAATTAGGAAAATGTAAAATACAAAGAGAGAACGAGTTGTCACGCTCTGCCCCCC
>PVIY010048409.1:0-17353 GCA_004026745.1 Myrmecophaga tridactyla
TTAATAAAAAATTATTAAAAAAAAAAAAAAAGTATTGGCAAAGTCCCTGGAGGGATGGGAGAAAAAAACAGAACTATTAAACCTTACCATCAGGGAATCCCCTGATACTGTGTCAAACTTTAGGGACACCCAAATCAATAGGCCATGCCCTCGATCCTGAGGCTTACTCCTGTGAAGCTTTTGTATACTGGAGAAGCTTAGCCTACCTATAGACATGCCTAAGAGTTACTTCTGGAGGACCTCTTTTGTTGCTCAGATGTGGCCTCACTCTCTCTAAGCCCAACTCTGCAAGTGAAATCACTGCCCTCCCCCCTACATGGGACATGACACCCAGGGGTGAAAGTCTCCCTGGCAATGTGGGAGATGACTCCCAGGGATGAATCTGGCCCTGGCACCGTGGGATCAACAATTCCATCCTGATCAAAAAGGGGATAAGAAGTGTAACTAATAAAATATGTGGCAGAGAGAGTTCAAATAGAGTCAAGAGGCTACTCTGGAGGTTGCTCTTACAAAAGCTTCAGTTAGACTTTGCTACCTATCATAACCTGCCAAACCCCACCCAGGACCATTCCAGCTAATCCTAAAGAACACCTAGGGCAATATATAAGACTCCACAAGGGTTCCACACAACAGAATAACTTTCCAGAAACCTACAACCTCCACATGGGTCCCTAGTCCAGATAAGTCCTGAAACTTAGAGGGCCCAGCCTCTTCAGAACATCAGATAGTTTCATTTCCCTACCCCATATTAGTGACAGATCCTTTCAATATGAAAAATTTAGAATAGCCATAGCCCAAACAACCCTAAAGAGAGGGACAGAAAGATCAAAGGTGATGGTGGAGTTATACAGTGAAGATAGGATTTAACAAATGAATATGATTACTGAATCATTAAACTGATATCTCTTTTAGTCTCCAGGATCTTAGAGCATCTAGAAGTAAAAAGCTAAAATTGTGGAAGTGTAACCCATGTTAAACTCAGAAATACTTTCTACAACTAATTGTGGTGCTGTGCTTTGAAATTTATTGCTTTTTTTGTACATGTTACTTTTCATGAAAAAAAGTTGACTGTGATTATAAATAAATATTTAAGCCTTCTAGCCTCCTATATTCTGAGCAGCTAAAAGGAAAAAAATGTAAGAGGATCATATGATAGACCATGACAAACTCTGGGATCTGCTCTGTAACTACTTGTTGAAGAGTGCTCTGAAAACTATTGCTTTTTTATTTCCTTGCTTTGTATATATGTTATACCATACAATAATAAAGTTTAAAAAAAAGTGAATGTTACCTAAGGATTTGTGCCCTATTATGAAAAGATGTAGTGCATTCCTTGTCATAGGCAAGGCAGCTGAGTACTGTTAGACGAAACGTATGTCTGTTATTATGTTCTATTTGGAAATTAAGCATGTTTCAAGGTCATGTGTATAGCTGCCAAGTTGACAATGGGTGGACTGTACAGTTATCTGGTCAGGCAAACAGACAAACATTGGCCTGACTGTTGCTGCAAGGATATTTTGTGGATGGTTGATAAACCAGAAGGCTGGTGCATTAAATCATCAGTCAGCTGACTGCAGCTGTGGCTGAACACATCTGCGATCAACTAAGGCATGTCTCCCACTAACAAGATAATCCAATCAGCTGAAGATTATTAAGAAAGAAGAGAGACTTTTTCACTGCTTCTTCAGCAGGTAAACCTCTCCTGTGGAGTTCATCCAGACCCTTCATCAGGGCTGCCAGCCTCACAGCCGGCCCTACAGATTTGGGACCCTTCCATTCCCATGGTTGCATGAGATACCCTTACATATTTAAGATATCTCCTGTTGGTTCTGTTTTTCTAGAGAACCCTGACAAAAACAAATAGATATTGTTTGTGAGTATGAACGCAATGGACTTTTGTGTGATTTATACCTAGCTACCTTACAGCAACTTCCTCAAGCAACCTTTCACTTCTTATCACATCCTCCCTGGCAAAAGACTGCACTGCTGGTGTCCACTGCCCTACTTCTCATTTCTGCAGCCAACTGTCATTCCCATGACCTCACCCCTACATCAAGTCAAGCCTTCTACTCCCCTGTCCAATACACAAACACTCACTCACTCATTCACTCTCTGCCTTGGAAATATAACCAGCAATCATCACCACCACCATCAAACACAATTAAAATTTTTATAACCTAATATTACTTGACCTTCCTGGAATATTTCACTTGGCAACCATTTTTAAGGCTTGCTTCTCTTCACTCACTCCTTACCTTTTCCCACCTCTCCTGGACACTATCTTTAACCTCCAGCCCCGGCTGTTTGGCCCCTTCGTTGTCATTTCCCTGAGCACTGTCCTCAGTCCTCCTCTCACAGAACACACTCTCCCTGAGCTAACTCTGGCACACTTCATCAGTGTAACCCATCCACACTTTTCTCTTGAAATATAAACCTACCTGCTGCCCACCAACACCTCCATTTGGCGGGCCCAATGTATATAAAAGTGAAATCTTCATCCCAAATAACAACTCTGATAGTCAATTCCTGACTCAAGGAATGGTTCTATCCCAACCCAGGCCCACACAGCAAAACTTCAGCTGTCATCTCTGGCTCTTTCCCCTTCAGCAACCAATCAATTTACTTAGTTCCATTCTTCTGTTTCTTTACCACCTCCAGGATCTACCTTCTTCCTCTCCTTCCTCAAAATCACTAGTTTATTTAAACCCTTGTCTTCTCTTGCCTGCTGGCAGACTATCCCATCCAAAACCTCCTTGTGAAAACACTTCAGTAATTATTCCTGCCTTATAGGATAAAGTCCAAATTTGCAATCTGGTGCTCAAATCTCTCTACCATCAGATCTTTGTCTACAGCTCTGGCTTCATTTCTTAATCAGCTCCATCACCCAGTCATTAAACCCTGAAACTCTATATTCTAGCCATCTTAAAGCACAAAGAGACTAAGAAGAATGAGTGGATGATTTTCCCTTGTTTCTCTCGAAGTTCAGGGTACAAATTTGGGAGGGAAGAGAAGCTGAAGGAAGGGACAAATAAAGTATCATGACAAGCACTTCCGAAAGTCTAACATACTCAAAAAACGCCCAGTGGTTTGGAAGGAGGATGGACACAGAGAGCTCAAGGGAAGCTCAGATCCCGGAATGGAGAGTGTGGGCACACCTCTACGTTCAGTAATGAAGGAAAATTGCTTACCCAGATGGAAGCTGTCCGGATCCTGGTGGCCATTCCAACGGTCGATTTCATCTCCTCCGCCCGGGGTGGCAGGACACAAGGGCTGTAGAAGAGAAGCGTGAGGGAACCAACTGGTCTCCCTGTTAGTCCCATGCCCCCCACCCCCGGGGGGGGGGAGCTTCCGGCCCCAAGCAGGAGGGGTCAGCGAGCGCCAGGCGCAGCCTGTCCTTCCTAGAACTGATACCCTTTTCGCTCTACAGACGCAGTCCCCCACCTCCGCACACGCGCACGCACGCTCGGGTTAGGCAACCGCTCGGGGTCTGGAGTAGGAGGTAGGGAGGCTAGATTGTTCTGTACCGTGCTGATGTCGGTGACTCGGGTCAGTCCGGCTCGGTCGGACCCCTGGACCGGCAGCAGGGGAACCCCGAAGGGAATGGCTGCCTCTACTCCCGGAGCTGCAGTTGGAGGGAGTCACGCCAGTGCGGCTCCGTCCCCACTCTGACTCTGCGGCACCTGCTGCGTGGACCCTTCGGCAGGCGGCCCCAAAGCCAGACCAGGTCTGTCCGCTTCTATCTGGCCACCGAAGCTGGTGACAGACGCCGGACCGGGAAAGGCGTCTGTCGGCGCGCACAGAGCAACGGCGGCGTTTGGATGCACAAGAGGTGCGTAAGCGCGTCGGCGCGGAAGGAACTACAACTCCCGGCAGGCCGCGCGGCAAGGCTCCGGTGGGCTGGCCACGCCCATGGGCGGGGATGGGAGTGGCTCTCCACCGCAGGCCCCAAGGGTGCCGGGGCTCACCCACTCGCGTGCACCCTTCTGGTCTCACGGCCCTAGGAATAGGACTCCTGCCAAACTTGTGCATGCAGCTGCCTTTACTACTCGGTCACTCTTACTATGACGTCTTTTCCGGTACAGTCTGCCAGGCGTAGGTGGGGAGGGTCTCTGCAAACATTGTAGAGGACTCCTGGCTTTCCTAGTTGAAAATCGACTGACTTTAGCCTCTCGTACTCTTTCTTCTGCGTATCCAAGGCAGTTAAAGCAAGACACCCCCACAGTCCTTTTCATTACCATGGCTCAGATACCATTCACGTGACAGAAATACTGCAAACTCAATGATTTCTATTCCATCTGTGCTGCCTACCAATCTATCCGTATAGTTCGTTAAGCTGCAGGAATGAAATATACCAGAAATGGAACGGCTTTTAAAATGGGGATTTAGTAAATTTAGTTTGAAATGCTAGTGATCAATGACAGGGAGGGGTTAAGGATAATGGTATGTATAATTTTTTTTTCTGTTTACTTTTTATTTCTTTTTCTGAATAGATGCAAATGTTCCAAGAAATGATCATGATGATAAATATGCAACTATGCGATAATAATGTGAATTACTGATTATATATGTAAAATGGAATGATCAAAATAGGAATGTTTGCGTTTGTTTCGCGTTTTTCGGTATTTAAAAAAAAATTAAAAAATTAAAAAAAAAAAATGGGGATTTAGTAAGTTTCAAGTTTACCATTCTAGTGTCAAGAAAATGTCCAAATCAAGGAAGGCATTCAGGAAAGGCTGATATCCTCCGGAATAGCTCTGTCAGCTGGACAGTCACGTGCAGGGCTCTGCTCCTGGGATCCTTTGCTTTCAGCCTCTGTTGCCTATGGGGCTGCGTGGTAGTTTGCTAGCTACCAGAATGCAACACCCCAGAGATGGATTGGCTTTTAATAAAAGGGGATTTATTTAGTTATAGTTCTTCAGAGGGAAGTAGTTAACTTTCAACTGAGGTTCTTTCTTACATGGAAAGGCACAGGGTGATCTCTGCTGGCCTTCTCTCCAGGTCTCTGGGTTCCAACAACTTTCCCCGGGGTGATTCCTTTCTACATCTCTGAAGGCCTGGGCTGATCTGTGAGTGCTGAGATGAGGTATGCTGAGCTGCTCAGGCTGTGCTACGTTGAGCTCTCTCATTTAAACACCAACCAATTAAATCAAACATCGTTCATTACAGCAGGCACGCCTCTTAGCCGACTGCAGGTGTAATCAGGAACAGATGAGGTTCACGTGCAATTGATTCATGTCTACAGCAATAGAACTAGACACCTTCACCTAGCCAAGCTGACACCTGAACCTAACTAACACAGAGTGTCTCACTTGACATCTGTGGGTCTTTACTTAGCCCCTTTGGGACACAACTCTGGGTTCTGGCTTGCTTAGCATCTCATGGGAAGGTACCTGGCCACAGCTGCTGGGCCTTCCATCTCCAAACATCTGGGTCTCAAGTTGGCTTCTGTCAGTTCTGACATTGGCTCTCTCCAAAATGTTTCCTCTTAAAGGCCTTCAGTAAACTAATCAAGAACCACCTGGAATGGGTTGTCACATCTCCATCTAATCAAAGCGTCACACCCACAATTGGGTGCACCACATATCCATGGAGATAATCTAATCAACAGTTCTCACAAGCACAGGTGAAATCTTGATAATAGTGATGTTACAGCAAACCAGGAATTATCATCATTCTGCTTAGCACCAGCAATGGGATATTTGTTGCCATTCAACCTGATGAACATTGCATCCTGGAGATCTGTTTTGTAGGACTACTTCCTGAACCAAAAGCTTTAGTTTGGGATCCTCTGAAAACAAAGCCTGAAACAAAAACTTGAACACAGGAAGTTTACTAGGAAGTTGTGAGAAAAGCTGAAGCAAAGTACCAATGAAAGTGATGTAGGGAAGGAGCAAAAACCAACACGGTTACATTGTCAAAGTCACTACTGTGGGTAGTGTGTGCTCAATTCCCCCTGAAACTTCTAAAAAGCAATAGAAGCCTCCTAAAATCGCCCAACAGAAGGTTGGAAGGTGGATACATGTATCCATGGCTATCTCCGTACGGTTTTGTTTTGTCCCAGAGGCATTAACTCTCCCTCACGTCTGTTTTACACTTAAATACTAGACAAATAAACTCATGTGACATTGGAGAGACCCCTGGGGAAGAAAGTGGAAAAAAGCAGGGTAGGACTTAAAATTGTATGTTATCAGTGGCAAACGAGTATAAGCTACACAGAATTGTCTACCACAACTGTGACTCAGATCATAGGAGGACCAGAGAATGCAGCATGAGACAATATCAAAACTTCTATCCATGTTCTAAAGTCAAAAGTATTTTCAGGGAAATCTGACTCACACCCTTCCACTTCCACTCCGTTCCCTCTTTCTCCCTAGAGGTGACTATGTTCTATTACTTTACTATAAAAACTACCAGTATATATATAGACCAAAATGCTGACACATTGGTGTTTTAAAATAATAATTGCACAGCAGCATATTACTTATATGTTTATATAACTCAATAGATTATGTATATGTGTGTGTATGCATTTATAAAATACCTGGAAGGATTTATCTCCAAGTGATTGATAGAGGTTATCTCTAAAGAAGAAAGTAAGATTTAGGAATATGTTGGAGAAGAACTTTTATGTTTTACTATAAATACCACTGTACGATTTAAATTTGTATAATTATTATATATTATTTTATAATTTTAAGAAACAAAAACTAGATCAACACATGCAAAAGAATAAAGTTGTTCCCCTACCTCTCAACTATACAAAAATAACCCAAAATGGATCATAAACCTACATGCAAGAGCTAAAACTATAACACTCTTAAAAGAAAATTTAGATGTAGATCTTCATGGCCTTAGATTTGACAATAGTTTTTTATCATACAAGTGAGAGAAACAAAAACTAGATAAATTTCACTTCATTAAAATTAAAAACTTTCATGCTTCAAAGGAAACCATGAAGAAAGTGAGAAAACAACCCACATAATGATTAGGGACTGGTACAAGAATATATAAAATCACTTACAATGTAAGTATAAAAAGACAAATAACACAATGAAAATAGGCAAAGGATCTGAATAGACAGTACTCCACAGAAAATATACAAATGACTAATAAGCACATGAAATGATGCTCAGCATTGTTAATCATTAGAGAAATAATACAGGTGGGCTATAATTTTTTAAAAACCAGACAATAACAATTTTTGGTGAAGATGTGGACAGATTAGAACTCTCATATATGGCTGATGGGAACAGCCACTTTGGAAAATAGTTTGGCAGTTCCTCAAAACATTAAACATAAAGTTACAATTAACTCAGCAATTCCACCCCCAGGCAATATTCAAAAGAATTGAAAGAACTCAAAAACTTTTCCACAAATGCCCACAGCAGTAGGATTCATAGTATCAAAAAAGTGAAAACAACTCAAATGCTCTTCAGTTGATGAAGGAATGAATAAAATTTTGTATATACATGTAATAGAACATTACTTAGCCATAAAAAGAAAGAAGTTTTGATACGTGGTGTAATGTAGATGAACTTTGAAAACATTATGCTAAGTGAAATAAGCCAGTCACAAAGAATCACACTTATGGCACCATTTATATGAAAAAGTCAGAGCAGGAAAATCTAGAGACAGAAAGTGGATTAGGGGTGTCAGGGGCTGTGGGGAGAAGGAAATGGCTATGGGAGTTTCTTTTTCTGGTTACAACTGTTTTCTAAAATTAGATGCACAATGCTGTATACTAAAACTGAATTTTACACTTTAACAAATGACGTTTATAGTATGCAATTTATATCTCAATAATGCTGTTACCAAAAAAAGTTGTAGTAATTTTTTGCATATATGTAGAGTTACCAGTACCATCTCTTCCTTTGAGCTAGCAAAAAGTAGAAGCATCATGGAAAAGAAGAATGGAAGTGAAAATTTTGTAGATGACTGTCATGGTCAGGTTCATGCATCGACTTGGCCAGGTAGTGGTACCTGTTTGTCTGGTTGGGCAAGTGCTGGCCTGTCTGTTGTGATGAGGACATTTCATAGAATTAGATCATGATCACATCAGCTGCATCCATAGCTGATTCCATTTGTAATCAGCCAAGGGGAGTGTCTTCTACTATGAGTGATGCTTAATCTAATCACTGGAGGCCTTTTAAGGAGGATTCAGAAGAGATATGCTCTCTTCCTGCTTTGGCCAGCGAGCCTCTCCTGTGGAGTTCATCCAGACCCTCCACCGGAATCGTTGGCTTCACAGCCCACCCTACAGATTTTGGACTCTACATTCCCATGGTTACGTGAGACAATTTTATGAATTTCATATTTGCAAATATTTCCCATTGATTCTGTTTCTCTAGAGAACCCTAACTAATACAACTTGGTACCAGGAGTGATTCTTAAGAAATAGAATCTTAAAAATGGGTTTTTATGAATGGTTTTCTAAACTGACTGGACTCAAAGGCACTAAGGACTCTGATTCCCATAATCAGAATGACATTGCCAATTCATAGAGTGAGTTGGCAAAAGAGATAGTCAAAATATCACCATTTGATTCTTCTCATGCTTTGCTTGTACAAATGCCAGGCTCTGGGGGATAATGTTTTTGACACCTTTATGGAGTTTTGTGGAGAGATGTTGGCTGGTTGTTGTTAGATACACTATATACATTAATGAGTGAAAGGGATGGGCTTAAGGCTTCAAATGAGAAGCTTAAGTGCCATCTGACAGATGTAGACGTTTCTGTGAGGGTCCTGAAGGAAAATCTTTCCTGTAGCCATAGACTTGAGATCTCTGAAAATCAGACTCAGAATCTTATTGCTAGAGTAGCAACTTTACAATGTAAACTGAAATCTCAATCTTGCATGGTGTCTGCCATTAAAGTGAGGGCATTGATTGGAAAGGAGTGGGACCCTGAAAACTGGGATGATGATATATGGATACATAGGGTTTCAGAGGCTGAGTTTTCTCTAGAAAACCCTGTAATAGTCTGCCCTGAGGACACAGCCGCCCCACCTCCAGCCTGCCTTGAGGAATTGGCCACCCAACCTCCTCCTGAAGGGATTAGCCCTAGAGTGATTAATCCTATTTCGCCAGATGAAACTGCAAATGAATGCCCTGAGGCAGATGGGTTGGAAGATACTTCTAATTCTTTTCATGACTGAGCCCAACCACCCCTCATTTTTTCCAGACCTATAACTAAAGTCCCAACAAGCCTCTAAAGGTGAGGTATCATACATGAGGAGGTACGTTATACTCCAAGGGAACTGTGTGAGTTTTCCAATTTATATAGACAGAAATCAGGGGAATATGTGTGGCAATGGATTTTAAGGGTATGGGATAATAAGGCTGGATCAGGCTGAATTTATTGATATGGGCCCACTAAGCAGAGATTCTGCAGTTAATGTTATAGCTCAAGGGGTTAGAAAAGGCATTAACGGTTTGTTTGGATGAATGGCTGAAACATGGATAAAAGGGTGGCCGCCATTACCTGAAGTTGAAATGCCAGAACTGCCCTGGTATAATGTAGATGAGGGGATTCAGAGGCTTAGAGAGATTGGAATGTCAGAGTGGATTTATCATGCAAAGGCTGCTCTTACACCCCAGGAATGTCCGGAGGATGCACCTTTTACCAGAATTGTGAGAAATAAATTTGTGAGACTAGCACCATCAGCCCTGAAAAGCTCTGTAGTTGCACTTCCCTGTAGGTCAGATATTACTGTGGGAACTGATGTCACGGAGCTGGAATCCTTAAACACAATGGGGACCAGATCCCGAGTTGGCAGAAGCCAAGTGGCAGTACTTAATTGCCAAAGACAGGGTGGACGTGGCTATTAACATGGACAGCAAACTCAAAGCAGGAGTCAAAATACTCTGATTCACAGAGATTTGTGGCATTGGCTAGTAAATCATGGGGTACCTAGAAATACAATAGATGGGCAGTCTACTAAATTCTTGTTTGAGCTGTATAAACAAAAGAGTTCTAGGTTAAGTGAACAGAAGTCCAATTTGAATCACAAAAAGACAGAGTCATGGCCCCTTAATCAAATTCCAGATTGAGACAGTTTTACAGACCCAGAGCCCCTAGAATGAAGGAGAGGCCAAGTCCCTTTGAGGGAGAATCCTGTTACACTGCCACAAATGTATACTGTTAATTTTCCTCCAAGCTTTCCCCAAGGAGACTGACGGCCTTTTACCAGGGTAACTGTGCATTGGGGAAAAGGAAATAATCAGATATTTGGGGGATTGTTAGACACTGGTTCAGAAGTGACATTAATTCCAGGGGATCCAAAACGTTAAGCTTGTCCACCAGTCAGAATAGGGGCTTATGGACGTCAGGTGATTGATGGAGTTTTAGCTCAGGTCCATCTGACAGTGGGTCCAGTGGTGCCCTGAACCCATTCTGTTGTTATTTCCCCAGTTCCAGAATGCATAATTGGAATCGACATACTGAGCAACTGGCAGAATCCCCACATTGGCTCTCTAACTCATGCAGTGAGGGCTATTATGGTGGGAAAAGCCAAGTGGAAGCCACTAGAACTGCCCCTACCTAGCAAAATAGTAAATCAGAAGCAATACTGGATTCCTGGAGGGATTGCAGAGATTACTGACACTCTTAAGGACTTGAAGGATGCAGGGCTGGTGATTCCCACCACATCCCCATTCAACTCTCCTATTTGGCCTGTGCAGAAAACAGATGGGTCTTGGAGGATGACAGTGGATTATCGTAAGCTCAACCAAGTGGTAACTCCAATTGCAACTGCTGTTCCAGATCATTGATATCATTGCTTGAGCAAATCAATACATCCCCTGGTACCTGGTACGCAGCTATTTTTCTGGCAAATGCTTTTTTCTCAATAGCTGTTAGTAAGGACCACCAGAAACAGTTTGTGTTCAGCTGGCAAGGTCAGCAATATACTTTCACTATCCTATCTCAGGGGTATATCAACTCTCCAGCCCTATGTCATAATCTTGTCTGCAGGGACTGTGATCGTTTCGCCCTCCCACAAGACATCACACTGGTCCAATATAATGATGATATCATGTTGATTGGACCTAGTGAACAAGAACTAGCAACTACTCTAGACTTACTGGTAAGGCGTTTGCATGTGAGAGGATGTGAGATAAATGCCACAAAATTACAGGGGCCTTCCACCTCAGTGAAATTTCTAGGTGTCCAGTGGGGTGGGCCATGTCGAGATACCCCTTCTAAGGTGAAGGATAAGTGGCTATGTCTGGCCCCTCCTATGACCAAAAAAGAGGCACAACGCCTAGTTGTTCTCTTTGGATTTTGGCAACAACATAGCCCTCATTTGGGTGTGCTACTCCGGCCCATTTATTGAGTGACCAGAAAAGCTGCTAATTTTGAGTAGGGACCTGAACAAGAGGAGGCTCTGCAACAGGTCCAGGCTGCTGTACAAGCTGCTTTGCCACTTGGGCCATATGATCCAGCAGATCCAATGGTACAGGAAGTGTCCATGGCAAATACAGATGCTGTTTGGAGCCTTCGGCAGGCCCCTATGGAAGAATTACAATGCAGACCCTTAGGATTTTGGAGCAAAGCCTTACCATCTCCTGCAAATAACTACTCTCCTTTTGAGAAACAGCTTTTGGCCTGCTACTGAGCCTTAATAGAGACTGAATGCTTAACCATGGGCCACGAAGTTTCCATGAGACCTGAATTGCCTATCATGAGCTGGCTGTTGTCTGACCCACTAAGCCATGAAGTTGGGCGTGGAAAGCAGAACTCTATTGTAAAATGGATATGGTATATATGAGATAGGGCCAGAGAAGGTCCTGAAGGCACAAATAACTTACATGAGGAAGTGGCCCAAATATCTATGGTCTCCACTCCGGCCACATTACCTTCTCTTTCCCAGACCAGAGTTATGGCCTCTTGGGGAGTTCCTTACAGTGAATTGACTGAGGAAGAGAAAACTTGGGCCTGGTTTACAGATGGTTCAGCATGATATGCAGGTACCACACAAAAGTGGACAGCTGCAGCACTACAACCCCTTTCTGGGGTATCCTTGAAGGGCAGTCATGAAGGGAAATCCTCCCAGTGGGCAGAACTTCGAGTAGTGCACCTGGTTGCTCATTTTGTTTGGAAGGAGAAACTGCCCAAGGACCATTGCTCTGCCACTTGGACCATATGATCCAACAGATCCAATGGTGCTGGAAGTGTCAGTGGCAAATAGAGATGCTGTCTGGAGCCTTTGGCGGCCCCCTATAGGAGAATCACAACGCAGACCCTTAGGATTTTGGAGCAAAGCCTTACCATCTGCTGCAGATAACTACTCTCCTTTTGAGAAACAGCTTTTGGTTTGCTACTGGGCCTTAGTGGAGACCAAATGCTTAAACTTGGGCCACCAAGTTACCATGAGACCTGAGTTGCCTATCATGAGCTGGGTGTTGTCTGACCCACCAAGCCATAAAGTTGGGCGTGCACAGCAGCACTCCATCATAACACAGAAATGGTATATACGAGATAGGGCCAGAGCAGGTCCTGAAGGTAAAAGTAAGTTACATGAGGAAGTGGGCCAAATGCCCATGGTCTCCACTCCTGCCACATTATCTTCTCTTTCCCAGATCAGAGCTATGGCCTCTTGGGGAGTTCCTTATAGTGAACTGACTAAGGAAGAGAAAACTCAGACCTAGTTTACAGATGGTTCGGCACAATATGCAGGTACCACCTGAAAGTGGACAGCTGCAGCACTACAACCCCTTCTGGGGTGTCCTTAAATGACAGTGGTGAAGGAAAATCCTCCCAGTGGGCAGAACTTTGAGCAGTACACCTGGTTGTTCACTTTGCTTGGAAGGAGAACTCACCAGAGGTGTATTTATATACTGACTAATGGGCTGTTGCTAATGGTTTGGCTGGATGGTCAGAGACTTGGAAAGAACATAATTGGAAAATCATGACAAAGAGGTCTGGGGAAGAGGTATGTGGATAGACCTTTCTGAGTGGACTAAAAACACGAACATATTTGTGTCCCATGTGAATGCACCCAGGTGACTTCAGCAGAGGAAGGTTTTAATAATCAAGTGGATAAGATGACCTGTTCCATGGGTACCAGTCAGCCTCTCCCCAGCAACTCCTGTCATTGCCCAATAGGCTCATGAACAAAGTGGCTATGGTGGTAGGAATGGAGGTTATGCATAGGCTCAGCAACATGGACTTCCACTCACCAAGGCTGACGTGGTTACAGCCACTGCTGAATGCCCAATCTACCAGCAACAAAGACCCACACTCAGCCCTCGATATGGCACCATTCCCCAAGGTGACCAGCCAGCTACATGGTGGCAGGTTGATTACCTTGGACCACTCCCTTTATGGAAGGGGCAGCAATTTGTTCTAACTGGAATAGACACATACTCTGGATATGAGTTTGCTTTTCCTGCATGCAATGCTTCTGCCAAAACTACCAATTGTGGGCTTACAGAATGCCTTATCCATCATCATGACATTCCACACAGCATTGCTTCTGATCAGGGAACACACTTCACAGCAAGTGAAGTGCAGGAATTGGCACATGCTCATGGAATTCTTTGGTCTTACCATGTTCCCCATCATCCAGAAGCAGTTAGATTAATAGAAAGGTGGAATGGCTTTTTGAAAACTCAGTTACGGTGCCAACTAGGTGGCAATACTTTGAAGGGCTGGGGTAATGTTCTCCAGGAAGCTGTGTATGCTCTGAATCAGCATCTGCTGTATGGTGATGTTTCTCCCATAGCCAGGATCCATGGGTCCAGGAACCAAGGGATGGAAATGGGAGTGGCACCACTCACTGTTACCCCTAGTGATCCACTAGGAAAATTTTTGCTTCTTGTCCCTGCGACCCTAACCTCTGCTGGTCTACAAGTTTTAGTTTCAAAAGGGGGAGTGCTTCCACCAGGAGAAACAACAATGATCCCATTGAACTGGAATCTAAGACTGCCACTTGGTCACTTTGGGCTACTCATGCCCCTGGATCAACAAGCCAAGAAGGGGATTACATTACTGACTGGGGTGATTGACCCTGACTATCAGGGGGAAATAGGACTGCAACTACCCAATGGAGAAAAAGAAGAGTTTCCCTGGAATATAGGAGATCCCCTAGGGCATCTTTTAGTACTACCATGCCCTGTGATTAAAATCAATGGAAAACTGCAACAACTCAATCCAGGCAGGGCTACCAATGGCTCTGAAACTTCAGGAATGAAGGTCTGGGTGACCCCACCAGGCAAAGAACCACGGCCAGCTGAAGTGCTTGCTGAGGGTAAAGAGAACATAGAGTGGGTAGTGGAAGAAGGTAGTAATAAATATGAACTACAGCCATGTGATCAGTTACAGAAAAGAGGACTGTAATGCCATTTTGTTCATGTTATACTATTTAAGTTGTAAGATATCAAGTTTAAGAATGAATATTACTACTGATTGTATATGTAGAATGGAATGATATATTAAGGTTCTTTTGTTAAGTTTTTTAATTAATAAAAAAAAAAAATGAATATTACCCAAGGATTTGCACCCTATTCTGGAGAGATTTAATGTGTTTCTGGTTATATGTTGGGCAGTTGAACATTGTTAGATGAGGGAAAAAATGCATCTTTTATTGATTTAGAAATTAGGCATGGTTTAAGGTGATGAGTACAGCTGCCAAGTTGACAAGGGGTGAACTGTCATGGACAAGTTCATGTGTCAACTTGGCCAGGTGATGGTACCTGATTGTCTGGTTGGGCAAGTGCTGACCTGTCTTTTGCTATGAGGACATTCCATAGAATTAAATCATGGTCACGTTGGCTACATCCACAGCTGATTCATTTGTAATCAGCCAAGGTGAGTGTCTTCTGCAATGAGTGATGCTTAATCTAATCACTAGAAGCCTTTTAAGGAGGATTCGGAAGAGACAGGCTCTCTTCCTGCTTAGGCTGGCGAGCCTCTCCTGAGTTAGTTCGTCCAGACCCTCCATCAGAATCATCAGCTTCACAGCCTGCCCTACAGATTTTGGACTCTACATTCCCACAGTTACGTGAGACACTTTTATAAATTTTATATTTGTGAATATTTTCTGTTGATTCTGTTTCTCTAGAGAGCCCTAACTAATACAATGACCAACAGAAAAACGAGTGGCAGTCCAAAGTGGAACTGAGAGCGTGTTGAAAATGATCATGCCATGTGCTGCATGGATAGGTTCAGGCACAGTAAGGGAAAAGCTTTCAATTTCCCAAACATATTACAACAGCATTCTCCACCCTTTTCTGACTGGCAAACTCTTCAGATCCATATGTAATATGACTGAATTCCATCAGACTTAAAAAATTCATTGCATCATTTTTATGTGGGATATGATGATTTCTATATTTGATATTTATGAAATATACAGATAAACATTTAATTTTGCCTTCTAACAATTGACAAATGTTAATTTTTCCAAAATTATTATTTAGGTAAGATAAGAGCATGATTTGTGAACTATGTGTGTGTACAATTGTGCATATGCACCAGCACCTACTTTTTAATTTGGAGACCAAATATATATTAAAGGGTAGATTGAAACAATGAAAAACTTTCCATTCAGAAAATCAAAATCTGAAAATGAAATCAAGAAAATAATTCCATTTACAATAGCAATTAAACAAATAAAATATCTAGGTGTTGGGACCCACAAGCGGGCCTCTGACTGTTGGCAGAGCCACATCAGAATAACCTTGTGAGGCACAGCCCCTTGGTCTGTGAGAAATGAGGTCCAGCCTGTATGCACCTTATCTAATCCGGCCTTACTGTGAGAAAGTTCTGCCTCTGCAGTTTAGGGCAGGTTAGTCAATGCTCACTCAGCTCTCAAGGATGCTGACTCTGGAGCCCAAGAGAGCAGTATAGAAAATATTCTGATAAGTAATAAATGGTTCCTAGGACAGGAACTGTGAACCAAACTTTATAGCTTTGCAGGCATGACAGATATTAAAAATAATCTTGCTTTGTTATACTCCCTAAAGCAGTTCCCACATAAGAGCACAATAAATATGTGGATGTCTGTTTATTTGGTACTCTTGCTCCTGATGAGTTTGAGTCCCCTGACCCCACTTAACTAACTTCTTGTGTCTGTCATTTCTTAATCCTGTGCGGCACCCTTTCTTCTCCCTGTTCCCTAGGGAAATCCCGGCATCTAGGAATAAACTTAACCAAGGATGTAAAGGACCTATATATAGAAAGCTAAAAGTCATTACAGAAAGAAATTAATGATGTCCTTACTAAGTGGAAATATATTCTGTGCTTAAGGATTGGAAGATTTAATATCATTAAGATGTTAATACTACCCAAAGTGATTTATAGATTCAATGCAATTCCAATAAAAATTCCAACAGTCTATCGATTCCCAGCCCATGCACTTCCCAAAAACAAAGAAACAAGCAACCAAAGAAAGAAGAAACAAATAAACAAAATTCAACAAATGGTGCTGCAATAACGGGATACTTATATAGAAAAACAATGAAATGTGACCCCAAGCATATAGCATATCAAAAAAAAACAAAAAACAAAAACTTTCCAACAGTCTTCTTGGCAGAAATGGAAAAGTCAATCATCAAATTTATACAGAAGGACAAAGGATCCCAAATAGCAAAAGCCATCTTGAAAAATAAGATCGAAGTTGGAGGAATCACATTTATGGATTTCAAAACTTATTAACAAAATTACAATGATCAAAACAGTGTGGTACTGGCATAAGAGGGAGACATATATGACAATGGAACAGATTTTAGGGCACAGAAATAAATCCACACTGTGCTGGTTTGAAATGATCTATGAACCCTAGAAAAGCCATGTTTTAATACTAATCCCATTTTGTAAAGGCAGCTGTTTCTTCTAATCCCTATTCACCGTTGTGTGTTTGAAACTGTAATTAGATCATCTCCCTGGAGATGTGATTTAATCAAGAGTGGTTGTTAAGCTGGATTAGGTGACATGTCTCCACCCATTTGGGGGGGTCTTGATAAGTTTCTGGAGTCCTATAAAAGAGGAAACATTTTGGAGAATGAAGGAGATTTCTGAGAGAGCAGAGAACAACATAGCCACGAGAAGAAGAGCGTTTACCAGCCAGTGACCTTTGGAGATGAAGAAGGAAAATGCCTCCAGGGGAGCTCCAGAATAAGAGATTCAGAGAGAACAGAGAATGCTGCAGCACCACGAAGCAGAGAGTCCACGAGCCAGCAACATTTGGAGATGAAGAAGGAAAACGCCTCCCAGGGAGCTTCATGAAACCGGAAGCCAGGAGAGAAAGCTAGCAGATGACGTCATGTTTGCCATGTGCCCTTCCAGCTGAGAGAGAAGGCCTGACTGTGTTCATCATATGCCTTCTCACTTGAGAGAGAAATCCTGAACTTCATC
>PVIY010048410.1:0-17304 GCA_004026745.1 Myrmecophaga tridactyla
GAACAATCAGAAGAAAAAATGGATGGAAAAAAATCCCATTCACTATAGCAACTAAAAGAATCAAATATCTAGGAATAAATCTAACCAAAGACATAAAGGACTGTACATAGAAAACTTCAAAATATTGCTAAAAGAAGTCAAAGTTCTAAATAAATGGAAGGATATTCCATGTTCATGAATTGGAAGACTAAATATTGTTACGATGTCAACACTACCCTAAACGATTTATAGATTCAATACAATCCCAATCAAAATTCCAATAATCTTCTTGGCAAAAATGGAAATCCAATCATAAAATTTATAAAGAAGGATAAGAGGTCCTGAATAGCTAATGCTATCTTGAAAAAGAAGAATGAAGTTGGAGGACTCACACTTCCCAATCTTAAAACTTATTACAAAGCCACAGCAATCAAAACAGCATACTACTGGCAAAAGGACAGACATACAGACTAATAGAATAGAACTAAGAGCTCAGAAATCATCCCTCGCACTTAGGGGCAATGGATTTTTGACAAGATGGCAAAGACTTCTCAATTAGAAAAGAATAGTCTCTTAAACAAATGCTGCCGGGAAAACTGGATCTCCATTTGAAAAAAAAAATCAACTAAAATGGATCAAAGACCTAAATATAAGAGCTAGAACTATCAAACTCCTAGAAGAAAACAGGGAACCATCTTCAGAACCTTGTGTTAGGCAATGGTTTCTTAGACTTTACACCCAAAGCACAAGCAAGAAAATAAAAAATATATAAATGGGACCTCATCAAAATTTAAAACTTTTCTTCCTCAAAATTTAAAAGCTTTTATCATGAAAGTAAAATGACAATATACACAATGGGAGAAAATATTTGGAGACCATATGCCAATAGAGGATTAACACCCAGGATATATAAAGAAATCCTTAAACTTAACAACAAAAAGACAACCTAATTTTTAAATGGGCAAAAAACTTGAACAGATATATCTCCAAAGAAGATATATAAATGGCCAGAAAGCACATAAAAAAGAAGCTGAGCATCATTAGCCAACAAGGAAATGTAAATGAAAACTACAATGAGATACCATTTCACACCCATTAGAATGGCTACTATTAAAAAATTGGAAAATTTTAAGTGTTGGAGAGGATGCAGAGAAATAGGAACACTCATCATTGCTGACAGCAATGTAAAATGTTGCAGCTTCTGTGGAAGACAGTTTGGAGATTTCTCAGAAAGCAATCTCACTGCTAAGTTTATAACCAAAAGAATTAAAAGCAGAGACTTGAACAAAAACTTGCATACCGATGTTCATAGTGGCATTATCACAATTGCTGGAAAATGGAAGCAACCCAAGTGTCCATCAACCAATGAATGGATAAACAAAATGTGGTATATACATAAAATGAAATATTATTCAGCTAAAAAAGGAATAAAGTTCTGACATATGCAACAACATGGACAAATGTTGAAGACAAAATTTTATGTGAAATAAGCCAAACACAATAGAACAAACATTATATGATCTCATTGCTTTGAAGCAATTAGAATATGCAAACTCAAAGAGTCAGAGCCTAAAACACAGGTTACCAGGGGATGGCATGGGGAAAGAGAATGGGAAGTTAAGGCTTAAAACACACAAGTTTCCTATTTGGAATGATGGAAATGTTTTGGTAATGGCTAGTGGTGATGGTAGGACAACATTGTGAATGCAATTAACAGCACTGAAATATATATCTCAATATGATTAAAAGGGGAAATACTAGATTGTATATATGAATAAAATTTTTTTAATCATGGAACTACACAATACAGTGAACCCTAGACTTTAATTAATAGTGCAATTGTAAAAATGCAATTAAATCAATTGTAACAAATGTTCCACACCAATGCAAGGTGCTGGTGGTGGGGTGGTATATGGAATCCTGTATTTTATGGATGATTGCTCTGTAAACCCACAACTTCTCTAATTAAAAAAAAAAGCAGACAAGTTGGACCAATTATTTTCTCCTCTAGTTTTCAAAAAGGAGATCCATACTTACCAGTTGTTCCATAGTCACATTTTCCTTATACTTGTAAATCCACAATGCCAAATATTCTATTGGATCCACTGGGCGAATTCTTGCCACCTCTGCAAGACCTTGAGTTAGACATGTTCCAAGGTATTTCTGAAGATATAATGACTCCATTTCTAACTCCTAAACAAAAACTTCTAAAAAAAAGTGTTTTGCATTAGTGCAGGAAAATTTCAAGTAAAGCACAATAAGAGTAAATCCAGGGAGGTAAACAAAGCATTTTCCCCATCACCAATCATGGATACCTACTATCAGAGATGGCACAAACAAATTAGCCCCACAGAAGTCACTATAACTGAAATAGTTTCAAAGCCCTGAAAGGCCCCCAAGCCCAAGACAGAGAAAAGGGGTGCTGTCATTATCGATGGTGGGACATCAAGCAATGTGTTGTCCCACTTCACCTCCATAACATACCTGAAAAATGGATATCCTTACCCTCACTGTGCAGATGAGGCAACCCAAGCACAGAGAGTTTAAATGAACAAACCAGGGATCTGAACCCCACTCTCGATTCAGAGCCCTGACCCTAATGACTCTACAAAGATGCTCATCCCAAGCCATGGGAGCCATTTTTATAAAACTTCTCAATAGCCTACCTCTTAAAAAAAAATTCCATGAATCTCCTAGGCTGAAGAATAAAAATCCAGCCTTCGAAGAATAGCACAAGAAGTTCCTCAAAATCTGGGTCCAGTTCTCCTTTGGGGGTCACCTCCAGACATCTCTCCTGCCCCCACAGGTCCTGGGCTCTAACTGCACTGAACATGCTGCCATTTTGCTATCACGCCTTGCACTTTCCATCTCCATGACTCCTGCACATGATTCCTCTGCCTAAAAGGTTCACTCACACTCTCCCAGCCTGGAAAATATCTCCTTAAGACCTAGACCATCTCTCATTCCCTGAGCTTTCCTGGGCAACCCTACAAAGTCCCTCATACCCCAAGCAGTTCGCACAGTACTTGTCACGGTACATGAGAACTGCCTATGTGTACATGCGTCAGTTCTCCCACCAGACCAGCTCCCCTGGCTCCTCAAGGAGTGTGCTTTCATCATAGCTTTGACACAGCTGGCTTTCCATGGGGGTAAGTGAATGAGTTTCTCTACTCTTCCAGGAATGCCCCACACTATTCAGTTATGATGATGAACAAAAATCAGCTTTGAGCCGACATTTTTTATTTAAGGAAAAAAAAGTAGCAGCCACTATATGATGGGTACTTCGAAAGAACTGACCATCCTCACCTTACTCTTAAATGTTTTATGGGATGTAGATCCCTCTGAAAATCTCAAGAAATGTATTCATTATTCAACAATTATACACAGAGTGCCTATTTTATGTCAGGCACTTTGATAAGCACCGGGAACCCCAGAGACAGGATTTGTCCTCATGGAATTTACAGATGAGTAGGGAAGACAGACATTAATCAAATATGTCAACTAATAAATGTAAAATTGACATTGTAGTAAGTGCTATGGAGACCTGGTAATAGGGGAATTTAATCAAGTTGGAAAAGTAGAAAGAAAACTTTCCCAAGGTGTCACACTTGAGCTAAGATAGGAAGAAATATTAAAAATCAACAAGCCATAATTCTAAATTCTGAGATACTGAGCTGTTTGTATATAATATGGTCTTTCCCAGAAACTTTGGGTATTTATGTGACACCTGAGACTCAGAGTTAGAGCTCTGGAGCTATGAAAGTCAGTAGTACCCCATACAGGAACTGTCTCAAAAGTTGAAAAAGTGATTAGACATCAAGTAGAGATATAAATGAAGCTGATTTGGAATAGGACTAAGGTATATCAGAAGACTGGATAAAGGACGATATCATCCATGTTTTAAAACTTCAACTTCTGTGTGAGACTCAAGGGAGAGAGATTTATTTGGTGCAAAATTTCTATTTTGGGTAGTGCAATTCCTAATTTAACTTGCTTGGTCAGTTTAGTTAACATCGTAAGTACATGGAATCTTGAAAAGGGCATGCAATCTTGTTGATTTCTCTAGGTTAGTGTGATGCCCTGATAAACCACAGAGAGATTTGGACAGTGAACAAAGAAGTACTTGCAAAGTCCCCTTGGGGGAATGAAGAGAAAGGGGACAAAAATTCAACCTCCCCATTTGGAGATTCTCTGATATTCTAGCTAGCAGTGGGGACAACCAAATCAATAGGCCGAGCCTTCAATCCTGGGGGTCACCCCTATGAAGCTTATTCCTGCAAAGGATAAGCTAAGCCTATCTAACATTAGGCCTAAGAGTCACTCCCAGAGAACCTCTTTTATTGCTCAGATGTGGCCTCTATCTCTCTCTAAGCCAACATGGCAAGTGAACTAATTGCCCTACCCCTCTACGTGGGACATGACTTCCAGGGGTGTAAACCTCCCTGGCAACATGGGACAGAAATACTGGGATGAGAAAAGCCTTCTTGATCGAAAGGGAGAAGAGAAAAATGAGACAAAATAAAGTGTCAGTGGCTGAGAGATTTCAAACAGAGTCTAGAGTTTATTCTTACACATTATATAGCTATTCCCTTCTTAGTTTATGGTATATTGGAGTGGCTGGAGGGTAGTACCTGAAGCTGTAGAACTGTTCCAGTAGCCTTGTTTCTTAAAGATGATTGAATAATGATATAGTATTTACAATGTGACTGTGATTGTGAAAACTTTGTGTCTGATGCTCTTTTTATCTAGGGTATGGACAGATGAGTAAAAAATATGGATAAAAATAAACAAATAATAGGAGAAACAAAGGTTAAAATCAATTGGGTAGATGGAAATACTAGAGGTCAATGAGAGGGAGGGATGAGGAGTATGGTATGTATGAGTTTTTCCTTTTTTATTTTTTTCTGGAGTGATACAAATGTTCAAAAAAAATGATCATGGTGATGAATACATAACTATGTGATGATATCGTGAGCCACTGATTGTATACCATGTATGAAATGTTTCCATGTTAAGAATGTTTGTATGTTTGTATGTTGTTTTATCAATAAAAATATTTAAAAAAAAAAAAGAGGCAGAGAAGGAAAGGAAGAGCCTTCCAGTTATGAGAAAGGGCCTTGATGGTTACCAACCATGACAGCTGTAGGGGAAGAAGGTCAGTGTGTCTAGGCCCTATCCCTAGACAAATGCATCTAACATTTTACAAAAAATTCATCTGGAGGTCCATCCATAGACCCCAATACTTCCATCCTCTCATATAATGTTGGCGGGAGAGCAAAATGGTATAGAGGGGGAATACTGGCAATAGTTGGAGCAATTACATAAGTGTTTACCCTTTGACCCAGCAATCTCACCTCTGGGATCCTATGGCAAAGATACATTCACAAAAATGTGAAATGACAAATGCACAAAGTTAACTTGCACCATTATTTAAAACAAAGATCGGAAACTATCAAATGTTTACCAGTAGGGGATTGGTAGCAACACAAGGAATTATATTATACAAATGTAAAAAATTAGGAAACTCTCTAAGATAGGACTATTTTAGACAACGGGACTATTGCGACATGCAAAAGTGTTTACGGAATGCCATCTTTTGTATAGGATACAGGAATGAGAAAGGAATGTGTTTGTGTCCATATACTTAGTTTTAAAACCTAAGCGAGGGGGCGTGCGACAGTGGCTCAGTGGCAGAATTCTCACCTGCCATGCGGGAGACCCGGGTTCGTTTCCCCCGTGCCTGCCCATGCAAGAAAAAATAAAATAAAATAAAATAAAACTAAGGGAGGAGCTTTTGGTCTAAGTGTGGGCCCAGGTCCCACCAGCAGTGCGACCTGGGCAGGCTCAACTCGCTTGGCATACGTTTTCCGTGCGCAAAATGGCCACAGTATCCATCAACCAAGGTTGTTGTCAGGCATGTTATTTTTCAAATACACCAAATGCCACATCTTGACTCAACTGAAGGAAGTCCCTTCCCACAGAAACAGCTGTCTCAAGTCCAGCGACGCTGCCACAAGAGACAGAAGATGACCCCCTGATCACTCTCGGGGTTTAGCTAGCCAAGTGGGAAGGGAGATGCGGGTAGCGACGCCAGATTTGGTAAATATCTGTCAATCCTCACCCCGGGGCCCTTTGGCTCGGTTTCCAACAACCCCCGGGTCGCAAAAGGGGCCAGGTGCGGCGCGGCTCGCCACTGACGAGCTCTACGCGACTCGTAAAACCCAACCGCCAGCACCGCCTGTCTAACCCGAAACCTGGGAAGCAAGATGTGCGATACTCCAAAACTGCGCCTGCGTCCTCCGTGCTCGCGCCCGGTGCAGACCGACGCCCAAGCGCAATCTCGAGTCGCGTCCCGTCGCTAAGGAACGAATTCACGCACGCGCCTTAGGTGCCGGAGGAGGCCGGGGGCAGAGAGGAAGGGGCGAGAAGAGGGTGAGCCGAGAGCGCGCGCGAGGGGTAGGGGGCGCGCGGCAAGGAGGAGTGCGCGCGACGCGGGGTGAGCAGCGCACACTCGACTCAAGTGTCAGCCGAGGTGCCCGGCAGAGAGGAGGGGTCTGGCAGATGGGTGAGCAAAACATGGGCGTGAGGGGAGGAGAGCGCAAGGGTGGGCGGGCCGCGCTGGAGAGGGTGGAGAGCGCGGAGAGCGCGTGGCCGAGAGGCGCGTGGCCGAGAGGCGCGGATGCGAGCCGCGATGGCCAGAGGCTCAGAGGTAGGGAGGAAGAGGCGGCCAAGACAAGTGCCCAGGTAGCGAGCGGACCCTCACTGCCAGAGATGAATGAGCGGCGGATTCGCCGGAGGGTCAGTGAAGTTGCAAGGAGGTCCCGAGGTCCCCTGGGCCAGAGGTCATTGCAAACTCGATGGCTCTGTGGCCTTAGGTCTCAGTACGTTTGCACTTCCCGGCCATCTCAGTTTGGCTCCTTTCACGAGCGGCTCAGGCAGAGGCAAATCCCGGCCCTCCTGGTCCTGCCCCTTGCCAGACGGTAGAAAGAGGACCATGTGAGCAGACCCTAGGGGAGCACTGGGAAGGTCTGAGAAACGGCCCCTGGGATGGGGGTGGGGAGTGCCCTGACTGGGTGTGGAGTGGCCTGTAAACGACATCTTTTTGGCGCCTCCCTTTCCAGGCCTCACCCGGTGGCTGTCATTCTTCTGGCTCTACTATTTTTGCAACAGTCTTAGTAACCGGAAGGTTATTGGGATCATGTTGAAAATGTGCAATGTTGAGCATGTGCTTTTTCCCCATAGGGTTTGCCTCAGTAGGCAGTGAGGCCGCTGACCAATGACTGGGGAGTGGAGCGGCTTCCTAGGAATGCAGAACTAGTGATTCTGCCCTCTGGGAAGATCCTGCCTACAATCACCTGGGGATCTTATTAAAATATGAATTCTGAATCTGTAGGTCTGGGTGAGACTTGAACGTCTGTATTTCAGTGAGTGATGCAATTCTGATGGTTCTCAGATGACACTTGGAATAAAAGAGGTGTAGAAGATTGTCCATCCAGGTGCCTTGGTCCACGTGGGCCACAGATTAGCAGAGGGGGACACCACCCAGCCCTGTCTCCACCTTCCACATTACCAAAACTTGGTGGCCTAGAGCACGCACATATATTCTCTTCCAGAGCTGGAGGTCTGAAGGCCCAGGTGAATCTTACAGGGCAAAAACCAGGGGGTGGACAGGGCTTGGTTTCTAATAGGGGCTCTGTGGGAGAATCCATTTCCTTTGCCAGCTTCTGGCACTTCTTTCCCACCCCCTCCTCCCCCAAATTCCTTGGCTCATGGCCAGATATTGCATAGCGTTTTTTCCTTCTGCCTCGATATTCACATTTCCTTCTTCCTTCTGTCTGAAGGAAGGAAGGAATTTCTATTTCATTCCTCTTACTAGATCCTTGAAATTACATTGAGCCCACCTGGATAATCCAGGGTTAGCTTCCCATCTCAAGGTTCTTAACATAATTATAACTGCAAAGTCCTTTTGCCCTTTAAAGTAACATATTCACAAGTTTCAGGTATTAGTGTGTCAACATTATTGGGGGGCTGTTATTCAGTCTACCACACTGTATTTTTCTTAAGAAAAAAGACATTCTCTTCTTTATTCTTATTTCAGTGAACAAAAGCGGGAAATTTAACCTAGACGCAATTCTATTATCTAATCTAAAATTCATATTCAAATGTATCCAATTTTTTCAAAAAATGTCCTTCGTAGAATTCATTGTTTTGGTCCACATCCAATTCAGGATCATATGTTGTTATTCCTGTTTAGTCTCCTTTAATCTGGAATGGCTCTTCATCTTTTTTTGTCTTCATATTTTTAAGAGTGCAGTTCAGTTATAGACTGTTTCTCAGTTTGGTTTGGTTTGGTGTTTCCTCCATTAAATTCCTCCATTTATGGGCCGGAATCCACCGAAATGTATTATGTCCCTTTCAGGGCATCACCTCAGGAGGGCTGTGATGCCAGTGTGTCCCTTTTTGGTGATATGTACTTCAATACTTCAATCCCTGGGCTAAGGTTGTGTTGATCAGGTTTCACCACTATAAACCTTCTACGTTTCCATTTGGAATTATTTCATCATCTGAAAAGAGGAACTTTAACACTATTGAAATAGCTTATTTCTTATCAAATATTTGCTGAGTTTTGGCACTCATTGAGATTCTGATTTGATTCGAGTATACTATGATGGTTATAAAATAGTGATTTTTAACTCCATTATTCTTTCCACATTTATTAATTGGTGTTCTGCTTTAAGAAAGACCTTTCCCTTCTTCCCCATTCATTCATTCACTACTTATTCTCAAATGGATTCTTATTTTGTTCAGTGAGTTATAATCCATTGCCATTATTATTTATTTTAATGGTCAAGTTGACCTAGATTTGGCTGGTAAGAACCGCTTCCTGGTGGCTTCTGTGTTTCCAACCATTTTATTTTTAGCATGTTCTTACTATTTGGCACAGCAAAATATTTCAGACTCATTGGATCTTTCTTGCCCAAGCCTTGGAAATCAGCTATTTCTCCAAAGAGCCCAAATTCCTTTTAAGTAAGAAGAAGATTTAAAAACAAAAGCTGGGTACTAGGAGTGCTTATTTGCTGCTAGTTTTTTGCTACTAGGCCCTTGCAGTGGAGAAAGTTAGAAAGTATATTTCTTTACTACATCCATATCTTTCCATCTTTAATCTGAAAAATGAACAACAAAACCAGCAATGACAGTAACAAGACAAAAAAACACCTCCAAAAAACATTAGGACTGGATCTAAGCCTGTAATATTTACTGAGCTTTTTTGGAGTTAAAATATGTACATTTCAGGAATATGAGTTAGGAACAGAATAGGAGCTAGGCCAGTTCTTGTCACAATCTCCCATTGTAATAGGTAATATTCATTAAATGCTACATGCCAGGTGCTGTGCTAAGTGCCTTTCATTTATTATCTTTTCTAATCCTCACAATTATGGGGTACATACTTATGTTATTTCTGTTATAGGTAAGAAAACTGAGGCTCAGAGAGACTGAGTGACTTGCTGCAGAGATCACACAGCTGGTAAGTGGCAGAACCAGACTGGAATTTGGTCTGTTTGAATCTGCAGCCTGCATTCATGCTGCTACCCTAACATTACCATGCCATTCTGTTACTGGTGATCCTAAGAGATGATACAATTCGGGCTACACTGCCTCCAGCTCTAGGACTCGGATTAATAATAAATCCAGGGGCATCAACCCAATCTAAGCAATAGGAAGTGGAATATTGTGTTGCATACAAGCAGAATGCCTGTCTCCCAGTGGCGGTGGTGCTTGTTCATTTTCCCTCCTTTTCCTCCCCAGGGCTTCTTATGGGTCTCCTGTAACATAAATAAATTTGTTTTATCTATTTCGTAGATAACCATGAGAGCCAACCTCACAATACCATAACTTGCTGGGTGCTCAGAGCCCCTCCCAGGGGATTTCCTGCATGGTCAGTTATGTCCTCCTTGCCAAGGGTAGAAGTGTGGGAGTAAGTGGAGGCTTGCTGCATACTTAACCACCAATCTAACCACCTGATGACCCCCAGAACCTATTTCTGGCTTAGGACAACTGGAGGATGTACGAACAGTTGGCAATAATGTATTTGGGTTTTTTTGAAAGAATGAATCCAGAAATATCTCATATTTATCCTGAAATGAATCTGAATTGGTTAGAATATGTACATTTTAAAAAATCAGATTGGATGTCTAAAATAATATGACTCTGCCTTCATATTTCCCAGACCCCCAGGATGGAAACTGACTACCTAAAGAGGTGCTTTGGAAATTGCCTAGCCCAGGCACTGGCTGAGGTGGCTAAGGTTCGGCCCAGCGACCCAATAGAGTACCTGGCTCACTGGCTTTATCATTATAGGAAAACCTCTAAGGCAAAAGAAGAGGTGTGTATATATACTGGGTCTTCATTGGGAGGGGCTTTCCAGCTTTCTCCAAAGTAATTCTGGAGCTGGCCTGGGGAGTTTCTTGGTTTATTCAACATGCAAAGATTGTTTGGGCCCTGTAATAGGTGTCAACCTGGCCAGGTGATGGTGCCAGTTGTCTGGTCAGGCAAGCACGGGCCTTACCATTACTGCAAGGATATTTCTTGACTGGTTAATAAGCCAGAAGTCTGTATTATTAAATCATCGGTCAGTTGATTGCATCTGTGACTGATACATCTAGGACCAACTAAGAGTATGTCTTCTGCAACAAAGGAATCCAGTCAGTTGGATTTAATACAATCAGTTGAAGACTTTTAAGGGAGAAGAGAAAATTTTCTTCTCTTATTCAGCCAGCCAGCCAGCCTCTCCTGTAGACTTCATCAAGGAACTTCATCAGAGTTGCCAGCCTAACAGCCTGCTCTACAGATTTTGGACTCTTACATCCCCACAGTTGCATGAGACACTTTTATAAATCTCCTATTTACGGATATCTCCTGTTGCTTCTGTTTCCCTAGAGAGCCTTGACTAATACAGGCCCCTACATTCCTGAAGTATAGGAAATCTGGGGCTGAAGAAGGACCCAACTCGGAGGAACAGTGCAGTTCTAGGTTTGGAGCTAGTAGCAGAGGAAAGCTAGTTACAGGAGAAAACTCAGCAAGTTTGAAGAGCTTGGGACCTAATGTCTGTCTAAACTGAGGGAGGTCCCATTTGCTTCCCAGGTTCTGACCTGATTTAACTCTGTGATATCACCCTGGAATGTGCAAGAGAAGATACAGTTGAAAGAGGAATATGATAATAGCCTCGAGGAAATAGAAATGGCAGAAATGCCAAGCAAGAAGAGTTGTCAGATTCAACAGATATGTGAACAGTGTTAAGGTAGGAAGGAGGAACTCAGCATGGAGTATACATAGACCATAATGGATGGGCACCAGGAAATCCACAAGTCAGCCCAGCCACAACACAGAGCACATTGAGGCTCCTAGGAGCCTACCTTTTCCTCCATATTCAAATTTTAAAATATTCATCAATCTTAGTGACAGTCCCCATCTAAGGAAAAAGAAATTTTAAAAAGCAGTTACATCTTGAATATTAGGAAATGCCTTTGGTGTTACCAGTTTAAAAACTCAGATTTTTAAAAAATCTAATACTTCACCTGGAACAAATGTATTTTCATACAAGTTCCTTTGAGCCCTTTTCAAAAATTACTCAATATTTTTCAAAAACAAAATAATGGCTGTTGTTAGTATATACCTCAGGTATATTATAATATTTTATTATTTACAATTTACTTATGCATCAGTCACAGACACCTCCTCTATTTTGCTATAACAGTGGACATAAAAATTTGGAATAATTGGAACAACTGTGGATACATCAGTCAGACAAGCATATCTTTTATCTCCCACAATTTTTGCTACAATCTCCTGAACAATGATTTGTGTCATTTTATGCATCCTGCACAAGGAACAATAATACCTGAATACAGAATTGACTTAGTGGCAATGTTAGACCTGATCTCTAATACCTTTTAAAATACTCACTATATCCTGTGCATTGAAATCTTTGACGCAGTGTGTACAAATCACTAGCTTTTGTGTAAGCAATGTTAATATTATAGGGTTTCTGAAGTCAACTTTTTCAAAGGCGTGAAAATATAACAAGTTTATTTATAGTTATACTAAAATGTTCAGCCTTCCTTTAAACAAATAATAGGTTTATTTTGCAAGTCTGGACGTTTTCTAAATAAATTAAATCAAAAGAAAGTTGCTTTTCACATTACTCTTTGACCATAGTTCTAGGGAATTTTTCAGAAATGATTCATTTTTTGAACAGTAGTTGGACGAGGTGAAGTCACTATACAAAAGTTGTGATCAGCTTGATGCCCATTCTAACTCTTTTCCAATACCACATTTCACTATTAACAAACATATGTGTTATATATTTAGTTTTATGGTACCTGTTCTAGTTTGCTAGCTGCCAGAATGCAATATACCAGAAATGGAATGACTTTTAAAAAGGGGAATTTAATAATTTGCTAGTTTACAGTTCTAAGGCCAAGAAAATATCCCAATTAAAACAAGTCTATGGAAATGTCCAATCTAAGGCATCCAGAGAAAGATACCTTGGTTCAAGAAGGCCGATGAAGTCCAGGGTCTCTCTCTCAAGTGGAAGGGCACATGGTGAGCATAGTCAGGGCTTCTCTCTCATCTGGAAGGGCACATGGCGAACATAGTGTCATCTGCTAGCTTTCTCTCCTAGCTTCCTGTTTCATGAAGCAGCCTGGGAGGCATTTCCTTCTTCATCTCCAAAGGTCACTGGCTTGTGGACTCTCTGCTTCTCGAGGCTACATTGTTCTGCTCTCTCAAAATCTCCCCTTCTCCTAAATTGTTTCCTCTTTTATAGGATTCCAGTAAACTAATCAAGCCCCACCCAAATGGGTGGAGGCACTTCTCCAGCTAATCCAGTTTAACAACCACTCTTGACTGAGCCACATATCCAGGGAGATAATCTAATTACAGATTCAAACATACTGTACTGAATAAGGATTAGAAGAAATGGCTGCCTTTACAAAATGGAATTAGGATTAAAACATGGCTTTTCTAGGGCACATACATCCTTTCAAACCAGCACAGTACCTTTATTAAAGAAAGCTTTGCTCGCAGCAGTATTTTGAATTATCCCTTTGTATTGCATTCAGGAGATTTTACACTCTATGGCAATATTCCTTAGTAGGATTTGGATGAGTTAAAGTATGCCAATTTTTGTCAAGTGTGAGACAGAAGTAATTGTGAAGAAAGATGGGAAATGAGGTAGCATGATTCCTTTCCATGTGCAAGTTCTCAATTTTAGGAAAAAGTTTATATGTAAAATCTGGCTATGGAAATTGATTTCTTTATTAGAAGGAAATAAACAAAAGAGAACCAAACAGTGATCGAAAACAAAGCACTAGAATTTACAGCTTACCTGGCAAAACAAGAGCCAGGTCATTCGGGTGGGCATTGCTCTTTGAGAAAAAGTTGAAAGGGAAAAGAGGCAGATGGATATTAAATAAGATGATACCCGTAATTCTGGTTTCTGATTGACTTACAAGGTGATTGCATACATTTCCTTGTTATTGGTCACCTTCAGATTTTTTTGTTCCTAAGATAAGAAGCCTGATTTCAAACAGGCTCAGCATGGATTGCATAAGATTTCAGCAGGCCTGCTGATTTAGTTGATGGGATTAAGGCAAGAAATTTTTCTTACTATCTTAAAAGCATCTTTGCTTGCATGCACATTAGAAAGTCTTTGAATACCCCAGTTTGAAGATTACTGTTCTAGTGGATGTATCAAAAGAGGAGCAGAAACAAAGTGCAATATATAGTAGAGATCATTTTAGGATAGAGGAGCTTCATAGAGGAGGTAGCGTTTGAGTCAGACCTGGAAGAAAGCTGGAAAATGTTGTCCTTGTACCAGTTTCTCTTCATTTAAGCCAAGGCAGCTTTGAGTAAATAAACCATCACTTTGTATCAAAACACGAAAGCAATTCCTTTTCTTTATACAGATGCAAACCACTCAAATATTTTAGAAATACATTCTTATAGAATTAAAATAGATATTTACTCTTGTGAACTATTGATTGTACACTTTGTATGATTACATGGTATGTGACTATATAATATATATCAATAAAACTTTTTAAGAAATAGATATTTACTGCATTGACAAACTCAGAGCACTGAAATTGGAAGGGTCTTTAGCGACCATGTGGTCAAGTACTTCACAGACTTCACAGTGCCCCCAAAGGATCTACAGTGCCCTTCTGAGACTTCCAGGCAAAGGCAGGAGTGGGGGTGACCAGTAGAGCTTAAGTTCCAGGATTCCTGCTTCAGCCAGGGACTGCAATGACATGGATGTTACACTGCTTGATATTGTCTCATAATCACTGTGCCTCTTTCCTTTTTTTCCCCATTTTTTTCCTCTCTCTGCTTCAAGTCAGATAATTTCTATTGATCTGTCTTCAAATTTACTGTATCTTCTGCAACATGCAATATTCTAGTTAGCCATTTGATGAATTTTTTTCATTTCAGATATTGTACATTTAATTGTTTTAAAGTCCTTCTTTGCTAATTCCATCACCTTTGTCATTTTGGTGTCTGTTTCTATTGACTGCTTTTTCTCTAGAATATGGTTCACGTGCTTCTACTTCTTCACATGGACAATAATTGTTATTTGTATGCTGGACATTATAAATGATCATTTGTAGGGAGTCTAGATTGTATCATTTTCCTTTAAAAGACTGAGCTTT
Source organism: Myrmecophaga tridactyla (assembly GCA_004026745.1). NCBI lineage: Eukaryota > Metazoa > Chordata > Mammalia > Pilosa > Myrmecophagidae > Myrmecophaga > Myrmecophaga tridactyla. Next base: position 14,691 of record PVIY010048410.1, read on the forward strand.
GTTTTCTAGGTGTTAAATTTTTGGATCATCTTGATCCTATAAGTTTTGGTTTTATACTTTGTCCTGATTTGAATCTAGAGGACCCCAGAAAAGTGTCCTTTAGTCCTCATTCAGTGTTGCTGGCAGGAAGCTTTTTGATTGTTCCCATGGAGACTTGACTCGCCCGATTGTGGGTATTAACTTCTGATTAGAGGGAGATATAGTTCCAGTCAAGGCTCATTCCTTTAAAAGAGGAAATATTTGGAGAGAGTCCTATTTTCGAGCCACAAAAATGTTGAAAACCAGAACCCACTCGTCAGAGACCTTTGGAGATGAATACCTCCCCAGGGGAGCTTCATGACATAAGAAGCCTGGAGAGAAAGCTAGCAGACATCACCCTGTTCGTCGTGTGCCTTTCCATTTGAGAAAGAAACCCTGAACTTCCTTGGCCTTTCTTAAGTGAAAGTAATCTCTTGTTGGTGCCTTATTTGGACATTTTTATAGACTTGCTTTAATTGGGACATTTTCTCGGCCTTAGAACTGTGAACTAGAAACTTATTAAATCCCCCTTTTAAAGCCATTCCATTTCTGATATATCACATTCCGGCAGCTGGCAAACTAGAACATGCTTTGTTTGAGCCATTCGATTTCAGTTTTGTTCTTAGTCTTAGGCATTGCATGTATTCCAAAATATGGATTCACTTTTAATGCATGGCCTTTCTGTAGTCTAATTGACTGCTTGAGGTGCTCCCACAGTTCCCATGTTAGCATAGCTAATTATCAATTTGTGTGTTTGTTGCACATACATATTTTTATGTAGTTGATACCAGAAATTGTGTGGTTTGTAGTTTTCTTTTTCATTCATGTAATGGAATATTTTGCAGTCATTTAAATTTTCAATTATGAAGGAAATATAGCATCAAGCATAATTAATGTGAAGGATTTAACTGTTAATTCTAAACATTTGCTTTTTCTGCCTTGATTAAGATCATCGTGATGTGTCTCCTTCCATGTATTCATGTAATGAATTACATTAATAAATTTTCTTATGTTGGTCTATCCTGTGAAATCAATAACTTTTACCAACATATTTGATTCAAATTTACTTCTTTTATCTTTTGAAGCATCTCCTGGATTTATCTTTCTATTTGAGCAATTTCTCCAGGAGTGTTTTCAATGTGGGTTTTTAATATGGCACTCCTTTTTAATATCTAAGGCCTTGTATGCATTAGAATGTGTTTTTTTTTTTTGCCTTAGTAACCTTTATTGTTGTTTAAATAAGCTTGACCAAAACTAATTACTTTTTTAAAAACACACAGTTCAAAATCCAGGCAATGTAATTGGCAAGATTACTTGAGCTCCTTTAATTTTACAAGTTTAATGGTTTCATAGCCAATTATATTCCAGGGTAGAGTATGGTATTCAATATTATTACTGATTGTTTTTTGTATATAGTTTTTGTTAATGCAAGAGGAAGGCATTGGCCCTGTTCTTTAAAAAAAAAAAAATTAATGTAATTTACTGATATATATTCACATACCATGTAATCATCCAAAGTGTACAGTCAGTGGTTCACAATATCATCTTATAGCTGTGCATTTATCATCACAATTGACTTCTTTTCTTTTTTTGTGTGAAAAATAGCATTTATACAAAACAATAAATTTCAAAGCATACCACAACTATTAGTTGTAGAACAGATTTCAGAGTTTGTATGGGTTACAGTTCCACAATTTTAGGTTTTTACTACTAGCTACTCCAAGACACTGGAGACTAAAAGAAATATCAATATAATAATTCAGCAGTCATACTCCTTTGTTAAACCCTACCTTCTCTGTATAACTCCACCATCATCTTTGATCTTTCTTCCATTCTTTAGGGGTATTGGAACTATGCTCATTCTAACTTTTTCATGTTGGAAGAGGCTGTCAATAATATGGGATGGGGGATGGAACTAACAGATGTTCTGGTGAGGCTGGCCCCTCTAGATTTCAGGATTTAACTGGTCCAGGGACCCATCTGGAGGTTGTACGTTTCTGGGAAGTAACCCTAGTGCATGGAACCTTTGTAGAATTTTATGTATTGCCCCCGGTGTTATTTAGGATTGGCAGGAATGGCTTTGGCTGGGGTTTGGCAAGTAATGATAGGTAGCAATGTCTAACTGAAGCTTGGATGAGAGTGACGTCCAGAGTAGCCTCTTGACTCTATTTGAACTCTCTCTGCCACTGATATCGTATTTGTTACACTTCTTTTCCCCTTTTGGTCAGTGTAGCATTGTTGATCCCATGGTGCCAGGCCCAGACTCATCCCTGGGAGTCATCTTCCATGCCTCCAGGGAAACTGGATGTCATGTGCCACATAGAGGGGAGTGCAATGATTTTACTTGCAAAATTGGGCTTAGAGAAAGGCCACATCTGAGTAACAAAAGAAGTCCTTGAGACATGACTCTTAGGCATACCTATAGGTAGCCTAAGCTTCTCCACTATATAAGTAAGCTTCACAAGAACAAGCCTCAAGATCAAGGGCTTGGCCTAGTGATTTGGGTTTCTCTAATGTTTGACACAGTATCAGGGTTTTCACCAGTGGTAAAGTTTAATAGTTTCATATTTTTTCTCCCTCCCTCAAGAGACTTTGC
>PVIY010048411.1:0-17316 GCA_004026745.1 Myrmecophaga tridactyla
AAATTTAAGGCATCTAGGGAAAGATACCTTGGTTCAGAAGGCCAGTGATATTCAGGGTTTTTCTCTCAGCTGGAAAGGCATATGGTGACATCTGCAAGCTTTCTCTCCAGGCTTCTTCAATGGCTTCCCCAGGTATGTCTTCTTAATTCATCTCCAAAGTTCTCTGGCTGTATGGGCTCTGTTGGTTCCCGTGGCTCCATTGCTTTCAGCCTCTGCTCCTGTTGAGTTCCTCACTTTGTTTCTTCAGGTCTGACTTTCACCTCTTGGCTTCCCTTGGCTCTCTCCAGGTTCAGACTTGTTTAACATCTCATGGCAACGTCTACTGGCCTCCAACCATCTCCAAACATTCATGTCTCTTTTCTTCACATATTGGGATCTGTATCAGCTCTGCTCTGAAGTTTCTGTCAGCTCTGAGGCTTCTGTCATTTTTGGCTCTTCCCAAATGCTTCCTCTTTTAAAGGATTTCAATAGACTAATCAAGATCCACCTAGAATGAGTGGAGTCACATCTCCATCTAATCAAAAGCCATACCTACAATTAGGTATGTCACATCTCCATGGAGACAATCCAATCAAAACTTTCTGCCCTACCCTATTGAATAAGGAGTAAAAGAAATGGCTGCTTCTACAAGATTGAATCAGGATCAAACATGGTTTCTCTAGGGTACATAATATTTTCAAACCAACACACCCCTATCACCCATTTCCTGTTCCCTGGAGGCAACTACGTTCAACCCTTTAGCTGATTCTTTTATATTTACCTCCATATCTCTAAATAGCATGCTCATATTGCTACTTCTTAATTTTTCAGTTTTAGGCATTACCTATTATTATTTCTTTCTCTTTCACCCCCCTGCTTCCACAATACACAAACACAGGCACACACCAGGTATATATTTTTCCTTTCTTCATTCTCCCCATGTTACTGTATCACAACATTGGTTACAGAGATATCAGAGTTTACATTATTATAGCTATTTAAACTCTGTCCATAGCTGAACCATGTAGTTACTATTTCTTGAGATTTTGGCACTTTCCCCATCCCCACCACCAGGTTCATAATTGTGTTGTGTTTGTTGTCTTTATTTGTAGAATCCTAAATTCTACCTTGAGTGTGTAAATCTCTCATTACATTCAAGCACATTAGATTTCCTATCAATTTTATTTTCTGTAAGACGTCTCTCTGTAGACTGCTTCCATCTGGAGTGGTTATTCTCTAGGCTTCCTGCATAGCTGTCTTGAGCTCTCCCTTTCCCATCTCCTGGGTGTTTCCTTTACGTCTTTCTTGAGGTGGATCCCTAGTTTCCTGGATTTCATATCTTCCTCTTGCTTACTTTATCCCATATTTTGATGGAACACATTCTCTAATACCTTTATAAGTAAGGGAGCATGGAAAATAAATTTTTGAGGTTTTGCATATCTGAAAATGGCTTGATTTTACTTTTATACTTAATAGCATGGATAGAGAATTCAAGATTGAAAAAAACAAGTTCCCCCAGTATTTGGAAAGCATGGCTCCTCTGTTTCTGGTTCTCATTGTTGCCATTGGGAAATCTAGTTATCTTCTGATTCTTGAACATTAGAAAACTATTTATTTTTTTCCTCTCTGGAAGCATATGGAAATCTTCTCTGCCCCCAGTGTTCTAAAATTCCCGATAGTGTGTCTTGGTCTGAATTTGTTTTCATTCACTGTGTTGGGACGCTTCAATCTGGAAACTCATTCCCTAAATTTATATTTTCTTTAATTTTTGTTTTAGAAATGAGTAATGGAATACATATAAGCAGTTTAACAAAAAATTATAACGTGAAGAGTCATGTAACTACCTCCTAGGTCAAGAGACAAAATGATGGCCACCGACCCCATAGCCCAGTCCCATTGCAGCCTTCCCCCTCCCTGGAAGAGTAATAACCATTTCCACTGGTGCAAGGACCATTTCCTTCCCTTTCCTTATGTTTTTTCCCTCCTGTATATAACTCTCTAAACAATCCACTTTAGTATACTGCCTGTGTAAAAGCAGGTAAGAATGGATGCATGGCCTGTGTATTCTGTTCAATTTACTTCTTTCAGTTTGTCTGTCTTGGCTTCTGTATTTCATATCAGATGTTTTCCTCAATTGTCTGGTGATTCTTGGCTGTCTGCTCCTACTTAGTGTGTGGCTGTTAGAAAGCTGGTTGAAAGGTCCAAGTGTGGGGGTGGGGTTTATCCACTGTGACCTTCATTGTAGAGTGACCTGGCTGACCCCTTCCCTAGAGAGATTTAGTGTCTTTTGGTCTTTCCTCTTAGGCTGGTTGGAGTCACAATATGGAAGGCTCTTTCAGTCTCCTGCCTGAAGCTGTCAATTTCTGTGCCTTTTGTGGTTTTTTCAGTGAAAATTGGTTGACTTCTCATTTTTCTCATTGCCAGCTCAAATTTTAGCTCTCAGTCATTTCTAGCAAATCAATAATCTAGGTCTATTTTGCAGTGTCCAAAATTTTGTTCCTATTGTCTCTCCCATTCTCCTTACCTTTGTGGGTGTTGACATTAGAAAAATCCCCTTACTGTCATTTTAGTAGGATTCCTGCAGCAAGAGATAAATGCATATTTTCAGTTTACCATCTTTAGTCTGAAGGTTTCCAAATTTTTAAGTGAACTTTTGATTGAAGTATGACACACAGACATCCAATTTATTTATGACCAAATTGTCTTCTTCCTAATAAATTATATGGAAGTTCAGAAGGGAAAGGGCTAGCTTCACAGAGGATTGAGAATGGGCTGCATTTGGATAGGTAGAAGGGAAAGGGAGAAACTCCAAATGCAAGAGACAGTGAATTCGCCTGAGATGCAAGTGCCGTAAACAGAGTTGTGTGGAAAGGCACCTTAGGGGTGAATGATAAGGATGAGATTGGATTGTTCTGCTGGAAGGAGTGAGAGCATTTTAGCATGTTACTCAGCTTCAGGGTGTTGCTGGAAAACATTTATCCACCTGAATGTTGATGAAGACATTTACAAATATAGACGAAATGTAATAATTTGCAGTTTCATGGTAAGATCCTCCATTTGTATTAGTGACATACCTTATGATTGTACCAGTTATAATAAATTAGCATGGAAAAATTTGAAGTTCAGAATGTCAGGATCTTGCCTAATAATGGAGCATCAGAAGATTTCAAGAAAAAGGAAAATGTTATCAAGGACTCAGCAACGTTGAAGACATGAATGTGAAACTCATCTATCGACACATTTAACTCGAGGTTAAGTGATAAATATGAGACAGAGCTGATCTGGGTGTTCATTATCTAAAAGGAGATCAGCAAGAGAAAGTATAGAATGCTAAATGCTTCTCAGTTAAGGGCTCATCATTCTCAACAATCTATAAAAGATGATGAAGGTTTTAAACATTGCCTCAAATATGTGTGCTATGATATAACATCATAATTTAAATTTCAAATTAAAATACAGAGTTTTTCTACATGGGACATGACTCCCAGGGGTGTGGACCTTCCTGGCAATGTGGGACAGAAATCCTAGAATGAGCTGGGACTCAGCATCAAGGGATTGAGAAAACCTTCTCCACCAAAAGGCAGAAAAGTGAACCGAGACAAAATAAAGTGTCAATGGCTGAGAGATTCCAAACAGAGTGAAATGGTTATTCTGGAGGTTATTCTTACGCATTATATAGATATCACCTTTTAAGTTAAAGTGTAATGGAGAGGTTGGAGGGAATTGCCTGAAAATGTAGAGCTGTGTTCCAGTAGCCATGTTTCTTGAAGATGATTAATGATATAGCTTTCACAATGTGACTGTGTGATTGTGAAAACCTTGTGTCTGATGCTCCTTTTATCTACCTTATTGACAGATGAGTAAAACATATGGATTAAAAATAAATAAATAACATGAGGAACAAATGTTAAAATAAATTTAGTAGATTGAATTGCTAGTGATCAATGAAAGGGAGGAGTAAGGGGTATGGTATGTATGAATTTTTTTCTTTTTTCTTTGTATTTCTTTTTCTGAATTGATGCAAATGTTCTAAGAAATGATCATGATGATGAATATACAACTATGTGATAAAAAAGAATGTTCATATTGTATGTTGATTGGTTTTATTAATAAAAATTTAAAAAAGAAAAAAGTTAAAACTCTCGCTGTAAATTATATATGTATAGGGAAAGAAAAAATAATTAAATGACAATTTAGTACCCTGTAATTTAAAGCATTAGAAACATTATAAATGTTTTATTTCTTTGTAATGAACTTATCAAAGTAGTTCAATAGTGCTTACCTTTTTCTCTTTATGCAACCTACAATACCAAGAACATCTTTTCTATGCCTGTTGAAATGTGATACTTCTTTCTAAGCTTGAATCAGCTTCCAACATTTTTTTTTCTTTGAGCTTTCAATATCAAGTAATATCTCTGACTATTCCCCCAATGTGAATGTTTTTTGCCAGTATCACTTCCTCTGAGACTTATCCATCCTTTCACACTTTCCTCACTGTATAAATTAGGCTTTGCTAAGTTCATCTAGCTGTGTATCTAGAGTTTCTCTCATACTGGCAAAGTTGACATTACCATAGTCAGCTATTTCTTCTATAACTCCATTAATGTTTGGTGAGAATTTTAATTCCAGCATCATATATCTTCTCCTTGCTGCACTTTCATCAACAAATTGGCCAATTTCTTCTTTCAATTATCCTTTTTTTTTTTTTTGAAAATTTCATGTGGGCTTATCCCTGGTGTGGTAGTTAGATTCAGGTGTCAATGTGGCCAGGTGAAGGTGCCTAGTTCTATTGCTGTGGACATGAGCTGATGGCATGTGAACCTCATCTGTTGCTGATTACATCTGCAGTTGGCTAGGAGATGTTTGATTTAATTGGCTGATGCTTAAATGAGAGAGCTCAACATAGCACAGCCCAATCAGTTCAGCATCCCTTATCTCAGCACTCGCAGCTCAGCCCAGGCCTTTGGAGATGCAGAAAGGAATCACCCCAGGGAAAATTGTTGGAACCCAGAGGCCTGGAGAGAAGGCCAGCAGAGATTGCCTTGTGCCTTTCCATGTAAGAAAGAACCTCAGTTGAAAGTTAGCTGCCTTTCCTCTGAAGAACTATACATTAACTAAATAAATCCCTTTTTATTGAAAGCAAAATAAAAAGAAAAGATAGGGTTTTCTTTACTTGTTCAGTTTTATCAACCTTAATAGGAAAAACCATACTATGCCTAAGTGAGAGCATATGCCAACTCTTCTTGATGCAAGCAGATGGAATTAGTGGTTATGTGTGATCATTTCAGCATTATTCAGCATTATCCCTTAATCTTTGATGGATTTGTTCTTGGTTTTGATGTGTTTCACACACATTGTTAACCCTGTTGTGTCTCATCAGTGTTAAAAGTACAGGTAGAAAGTATTATGCTAGCAATAAATAACTGAAAGTCATAAAAAGCCATGAATGCCTGTGAGATGAATTTTCCCCTATACAATGAAGTCATTCCAAATTTTGCTATCTGTAAAAATATGTCATTGGTATTAACCATCAAGAGAGGAGGAAAAGTGAGAGGCAAATGCTTCCAATGCCTATTAGCCTGATTTTTTTTTATTAGAAAATGTTTATTAGAGAAATTTGGGGTTTACAGAATAATCATGCATGAAATACAGGATTCCCATATACCCCCCTATTATTAACCACCTTGCATTGCTATGGAACATTTTTTACAACTGATGATAGCACATTTTTATAATTGCACTATTAATTATAGTCCATGGTTTAACTTAAGGCTCATTATGTAGTGTAGATCCATGGGTTTTAAAATTTCTTATTCTTTACCATATATACAATCTAACATTTCCCCTTTTGATCACATTCAGATATATATCTCAGTGCTATTAATCACATTTCACAATTGTGATGCCATCATCACCATCCACTAACAAAAACACTTACATCATTCCAAATAGGAAACCTGTATATTTTAAACCGTCACTTCCCAAATCCCATCCCCATGCCATCCCTTCACAACCCATATTCTAGATTCAGACTAGGAATTTGTTTATTCTACAAGTTTCAAATGAGTGAGATACAGGAGGAGAATGTATTGGTTCCACAGGAGACTAGATAGGATTGCCATATGATCCTGCAACCCCGTTTTTAGGTATGTAAGTGGAAGAACTGAAAGCAGGGACACAAATAGACATTCACACACTGGTGTTTGTGGTAGCGTCATTCATGATTTGTAATGGATGAAGGTGGTCAAGTGTAGTATATCCATATGATGGAATTTTGAGCAGCTGCAGGAAATAGTAAAATGAGGCATGCAACTAGGTGAATGAAACTCGAAGACATTATGTTAAGTGAAATAAGCCAGAAACAAAAGGAAAAAATCGCATGGTTCCACTCATATAAACTAACTATAATGAATAAACTCTGAGTATTGAATTTGTGAGCATAGGTTAACAGGGGATAGAGGGTAGACAGAGATTGGGCCATTGATGATTAAGGAGTTCAGAATGTTCAATAAGGCTCATTGTAAAGGTAGGAAATTTTACAGTAATCACATCCATTACTGTGTTTTAACTGTTATTCATGAATTCTGAAATGCTATGCTTTTTGAGTACAACTTGGTAGTTCCTGGAATTTTGGGTGTCTATGTGACACCTGAGACTCAGAGTTCTGCAGATCTGAAAGCCAGCATTACTCCATACAGCAACTGTTAAAGAAGCAATGTCATGATGGTAGATGTATCTTCCCAGCAGATATTTTGTATGGTTATCATTTCTTGTTTTTTATATCCACTTTTCCTACCTGAGCTTTGATTTTGACAAAATCCTATTCCTTCTCTCCACAGTTCCTCTCTTTGCTCCAATTGGGAAAGCACATCTGGTTTGTAGACATGAAATCTCACTGAAACCAGATGATTGATGATCTCTGCCCTCACGTCTCTGAACAGCGTTCTTTGCAATGTGTTCAGAACAGCCCATTCTTCCTGAGGGAAGTCTATAGCTACATCTTTAAAGGCCACTGACTCCAGTGGTTGCATTTCCAATAGCTCAGCAGGCAACTGTCTTCCTCTGCATTTCCATTACAACCAGAAAATCAGTAGTAGATTAAACCAACTGGCAGGTTCCAATATTTTGCATATTCATTTCAGTATTGGATATGCTTTCCCCCTTTCTCTGGATCTATGTTGGAACGTTCCCCAGGGAACAACCCTGATTTGTGTGGACATCACCGGACTTGTGCTACAGTCACTGTACCTCCCGGGGTGGGTCCTGGGGAAATTTCTGGGGAGATCGGAGGCCACAGGAAGCAGAGCCCAAGGCCCAAGGTACACAAGTTAGGAAGATTCTATTAACCTGATATTTTTAAACTATTTTTATTGTATAGTATGACATATATACAAAGCAAAGAAATAAAAAAGCAATAGTTTTCAAAGCACTCTTCAACAAGTAGTTAGAGGATAGATTCCAGAGTTTATCATGGGCTACCATATGAACCTCTCAAATTTTTCTTTCTAGCTGCTCCAGGATATAGGAGGCTAGAAGGCTTAACTATTTTTTATCATTACAATTGACTTTTTTTTTCCAAAAAATAACATACATACAAAAAGCTATAAGTTTCAAAGCACAGCACCACAATCAGTTGTGGAACGTATTTCAGACTTTGACATGGTTACAATTCCACAATTTTACATTTTTACTTCTAGCAGCTCTAAAATACTGGAGACTAAAAGAGATATCAATTTAATGTTTCAGCATTCATATTAAGTCCTATCTTCTATGTGTAACCATCACCTTTGATCTTTCCATCCCTTTCTTTAGGGGTGTTTGGGCTATGCTGCTCTAAATTTTTGATGTTGGAAGGGTCTGTCACTATTATGGGGTAGGGAGATGGAACTATCTGATGTTCTGGAGAGGCTGGGCTAGGTTTCAGGATTTATCTGGACCAGGAACCCATCTGGAGGTTGTAGGTTTCTGGAAAGTTACTCTAGTGCCTGGAACCCTTGTGGAATCATATATATTGCCCTAAGTGTTCTTTTGGATTAGTCGGAATGGTCCTGGTTGGGGGGTGGCAGGTTATGATAGGTAGCAAGTTCTAACTGAAGCTTGCACAAGAGCAACCTCCAGAGTACCCTGTGGACTCTATTTGAACTCTCTCTGTCATTGATACTTTATTAGTTCCACTTCTTTTCCCCGTTTTGGTCAGGATGGAATTGTTGATCCCACGGTGCCAGGGCTGGATTCATCCCTGGGAGTCATCTCCCATGTCGCAAGGGAGACTTTCAGCCCTGGATGTCATGTCCCACGTAGGGAGGAGGGCAATGATTTCACTTGCAGAATTGGGCTTAGAGAGAGTGAGGCCACATCTGAGCCACAAAAGAGGTCCTCCAGAAGTGACTCTTAGGCATGCCTATAAGTAGTCTAAGCTTCTCTACTACCTACATAAGCTTCATATGAGTAAGCCTCATGATCAAGGGCTTGGCCTATTGATTTGGGTGTCCCTAAAGTTTGATGTAGTATCAGGGGATTCACTGATTATTAACCTGATATTAATTAGAAAAATTTTACAGGCAAACCTTGATGGAGTTTCTGCTGCTGAAACTTTTGTTACACAACTCTTGTAGTTTCATATGTCAAGTCCTTTTCCATCTTTTCTCATCCAAATGAGAAACCAAGTGGCGTGTGCAGTAGGGTGGATTATGAGCCCCCACAAAAACAGGTTCTTAATGAGCGTCTCTTAACCTGCATTGTAAATAGACCTTTTGAAGATGTTATTTTTAGTTAAGGTGTTTCCGATTGAACCAGGGTGGGCCTTAATCCAAATTACTGGAGGCCTTAGAAAGACAACCTGGGACACAGAAGTGAAAAAGAAATGGACATTGCTATGTGATGGGAAGTAGAGTTGCAAGGCAGGGAACACCAAGGATTGTGGCAAGCCAGCACCAGAACGCTACTAACAGCAGGAAGAAACAAGCCTTCTAGCCTCCAGAACTGTGAGACAATAAATTCCCATTGTTAATCCCGAACCAGTTTGTGGTATTTGTGATCACAGCTGAGGTAAAGTAAGACAGCAAGTATGGCCATTGCCCTGCCCCTGAGATCATCACAGAAGGAGCTTTCTTTCTGTCACAGATGTCAACAGTCCTATTCTATAAAACATTCTCTGCAAGGATACGGGCACCCTGTTTTAGAAGTTGGAGGAATGCAAAGGAATAAATAGTTTATGGAAGAGCTCCTAAAATAGGGGATGCCTGCGCTTAGTCTGAAAGAATGAGCTATGCACACCAGGAAAGATAAAAGGTAAGATTTGTTGGTGCATGTGGGGGAATTGCCATCCAGGGGTACTTAGCCCCCTGATGCATGAACATGTCAGGGTGGTATAATGGAGGCCAATATGTGCCACATTAAGGACCTGAGGTCCTACTTGATTTTAGGCAATAGAAAGTTAAAATGTTTGAAATAGGGTATGACATCAGATTTATATTTTAAGTTTTCTTTTGCTGCCTAGCAAATTACCACACATATAGAGGCTTGTACAACACAAATGTATTATCCAGCTCTGCACAACTAGTGTCTCTGCTCTGAGTTTTGTAAGGCTGGAACCCAGGTATTGGCTGGACTCTTTTCAGGATCTTCTGCAAAGAATCCAGTTACTCATATTGTTGACAGGCTCCAATTCCTTGCAGTTGCAGGACTGAGGTCCTATTTCCTTGCTGGTTGTCTGCTGAAGGGAGGCCTCTCTCTGAGTCCCTTGCATACAAACCTACATCTAAACAACAGCACTCATCAAATCCCTCTGGTGTCTCCTTCTGCCACAGCTATCTTGCTTCCAACTGGAGGAAGTTCTCTGCTTTTAAGATTAGATTGGGCTCAACTCAGATAATCCAGGAAAATCTCCCTATTTTAAGGTCTGTAACCCTTAATTACATCTGCAAAGTACCTTTAACGATGTAAAATAACATTCACAAGTTCCAGGGATTAGGTTGTGGAAATTTTGGGGGGCCCATCCATTATTCTCCCTACCACCAGTTACTGGGCAGCTTCTAAAAAGTAAAGGAGTTCTCTTGCATCCTTGCTGTGTCCACCTAGCATCGGGTTTTCCTCTTATCTCCCTGTCTGCTCTTCAAAAACAAAACAAAAACCAAGCAAAATATCCGACAAGGATAGGTCAAGTCTACTTAAAATTTAGGCCTAAGAGTCACCCCCAAGAGAGCCTCTTTTGTTGCTCGGGTGTGGCCCCTCTCTCCAGCCAACACAACGAGCAGTCTCACCACCCTACCCCTCTCTGCGTGGGACATTACTCCCAGGGGTCTGGACCTTCCTGGGAATGTGGGACAGAGATCTTGGAATGGGCAGAGACTCAGCATCAAGGGATTGAGAAAACCCTCTCGACCAAAAGGGGGAAGAGTGAAATGAGACAAAGTGTCAATGGCTGAGAGATTCCAAACAGAGTCAAGAGGTTATCCTGGAGGTTATTCTTCTGCATCAAGTGGATGTCATCTTGTTGTTCAAGATGTGGTGGAGAGGCTGGAGGGAACTGCCTGAAAATGTAAAGCTGTGTTCCAGTAGCCATGTTTCTTGATGATGATTGTATAATGATATAGCTTTCACAATGTGACTGTGTGATTGTGAAAACCTTGTGTCTGATGCTCCTTTTATCTACCTTGTCAACAGATGTGTAGAATATATGGAATAAAAATAAATAATAGGGGGAACAAATGTTAAAGTAAATTTAGTTTGAAATGCTAGTGATCAATGAAAGTGAGGGGTAAGGGGTATGGTATGTAAAATTTTTTTTACTGTTTTTGTTTTATTTTTCTGTTGTCTTTTTATGTTTGTTTCTGAATTGACGCAAATGTGTGGGAAATGATCATGATGATGAATATGCAACTATGTGATGATATTGTGAATTGCTGAGTGTATGTGTTGGGAATGATTGTGCTTCTTGTAATTTTTTTTAATTAATAAAATTAAAAAATTTAATTAATTAATTTAATTAATAAAAACTAAAAAAATCCGAGCTTTATTGAGGTATAGTTTACATACCATAAAATCCACCCATTTTAAATGCACAACTTAATGATTTTTAGTTATTTCATAGAGTTGTGCAACCATCACCAAAATCTGTTTTGGAAAATTTTCATCACCCTAGGAAGATTCTTCTTGCCTGTTTGCAGTTACTCAACTGCTCCTTTTTATTCTCTTTTTTTAGGCTCCTCTTTTAATGCTAATATTGCCCCGTATTTGCCTGGCTCTGGGAAACATCGACTTTTTTCCCCCCCCATCTTTAAAACTTTTTACTTCAAAAGTAATACATGCTTATATATATTAAATACTGCAAGATATATATCAGAAGGTTAATATTTTCATTCTCCCCCTCTATTCCCGTCATAAACATGAACAACTTGATGTATATTTTCGCACAGTTGGTAAAGAATATCTTAAATGTCAGTATTTCCCAGAAAGCCAGGGAAACCCAGGGCAGCATTAGCATTAAAAGGATGAGGAGCCTAAAAAAAGAGAATAAAAAGGGGCCACTGATCATCTGCAAATGGGCATGAGGAATCTTCTGGGATGATGGAAACGTTCTAAAAACAGATCATGTTGGTGGTTCACAACTCTATAGAGTTACTGAAAATCATTGAATTGTGCACTTAAATAGGTGATTTTTTTTGGTATGTAAATTATACCTCAATAAAGTTATTTTTGTTTGCTTGTTCAAAGAACAGCCAGGGAGATAAGTGGAAAACCAGATGCTAGGGGGGACACAAGGATGCAAGAGGATTCTTCTACTCTTTCAAAACTACCTAGTTACTGGGGGTAGGCAGAATAATGGATGGCCCCTAGGCTGGTTTGAAGCTGTTATGTACCTCAGAAAAGACATGTTCTTTTCATCTTAATTCTATATTGTAGGATGTGACATCTTGAATAGGTTGTTTCCATGAAATGTGAGACCCAACTGTGGTTGTGACCTTTTTGATTAGATTACTTCCATGGAGATGTGACACACCCAATTGTGGGTGGGACATTTTGGTTAGATGGAGATGTGACTCTGTCAATTCAAGGTAGGTTTTAATTAGTTTACTGGAGTCTTTAAGAGAGCGCATGGAGAGAGAGACAGTTCAGAGCCGACATAGACACAGACATCGACATAGACACAGACATTTGGAGATGCAGAGCCCAGCAGATATCTTTTTTTCCTATGAGGTACTAAACAAGGACCCACAGTACTGAAAAGCTAGAACCTGGAGAGAGCCAAGGGAAGCTAAGAGAAGAAATCCAGACTTTGATCCAAAGAGGCTAAGAAAGGACCAGAGGACCCCAGCCACATGCCTTCTCTTGTGACAGAGAAACTCCAGATGCCATCTGGCCCTTTCTTTGGAGTCAAGGTATCTTTCTCTTGGTGCTTCGGTTTGGACATTTTTATGGACTTAGACTTGTAAAGTTGTAATTTAATATATCTGCTTCATAAAAGCTGATCTATTTCTGGTATTTTGAATTCTGGTTGCTTTAACAAACTAAAACAGCCCCTTAAAGGAAACAACTACATTTAAGTTATTCTTTACCAGATGTGCAAAAATACATATCTAGTTGTTCACATGTTTACAATGGGCATAGGGTTAGGGGTGAGTGGTGAAATTATTAACCTTTTTAATGTATCTTGAAGTGTTTAATATATAATGAGCATATATTACTTTTGTCTGAAAATGTTTTAATTTCCCCCTCATTAAAAAAATTTATCAATAAAACCAATCAACATACAATATGAACATTCTTTTTTTGTCACATGGTTGTATATTCATCATCATGATCATTTGTTAGAACATTTGCATCAACTCAGAAAAAGAAATAAAAAGAAAACAGAAAAAAACTCATGCATACCATAACCTTTGCCCCTCCCTTTCATTGATCACTAGCATTTCAATCTACTAAATTTATTTTGACTTTTGTTCCCCCTATTATTTATTTATTTTTAATCCATATGTTTTACTCATCTGTCCATAAGGTAGATAAAAGAAGCATCAGATACAAGGTTTTCACAATCACACAGTCACATTGCAAAAGCTATATCATCATACAATCATCTTCATGAAACATGGCTACTGGAGCACAGCTCTACATTTTCAGGCAGTTCCCTCCAGCCCCTCTGTTACACCTTAACTAAAAAGGTGATTTCTATTTAATGCATAAGAATAACCTCCAGGATAACCTCTCAACTCTGATTGGAA
This sequence comes from Myrmecophaga tridactyla, assembly GCA_004026745.1. Lineage (NCBI taxonomy): Eukaryota > Metazoa > Chordata > Mammalia > Pilosa > Myrmecophagidae > Myrmecophaga > Myrmecophaga tridactyla. The sequence goes on from PVIY010048411.1 coordinate 13,200, forward strand.
TCTCTCAGCCATTGACACTTTATTTTGTCTCATTTTTCTCTTCCCCCTTTCTGTCGAGAAGGTTTCTTCAATCCTTTGGCGCTCACTCCCAGCTCATTCTAGGATTTCTGTCCCACATTGCCAGGAAGGTTCACACCTCTGGGAGTCGTGTCGCACATAGAGAAGGGGAGGGCAGTGAGTTTACTTGTTGTGTTGTCTGAGAGAGAGGCCACATCTAAGCAACAAAAGAGGTTCTCTTGGGGATGACTCTTAGGCCTAATTTTAAGTAGGCTTGGCCTATCCTTTGCAGGGTTAAGTTTCATATGAACAAACCCCAAGATTGGGGGCTCAGCCTATTGCTTTGGGTGTTCCCACTGCTTGTGAGAATATCAAGAATTCTCCACTTGGGGAAGTTGAATTTTCCCCCTTTCTCACCATTCCCCCAAGGGCACTTTGCAAATACTTTTTTATTCCCTGTTCAAATTCTTCTGGGATTTATTGAGGCATCACTCTGGACAAACCTACAAAATCTCATACCCTACTCAAGGTTCCATGTACTTATGGTGTTCAATTAAGTTGTCCACATAAGTTATAATAGGAAATGCACTAGTCAAAATATAAATTTTGTACCAAATAAACATTTTTTGCTTTAGTCTCACACATAAGTTAAAGTTTTAAAATATTAATTGCCATCTGTTTTCAACACCCTGCATTATTGACATTCCTTTGTTTTCCTCATGCAAAACATTTTTAAATTTGTACATTTAGTCACTATCATTATACACTCTAGGCATTCCTAGATTATACCATTTCAGTCTTTATCGTCTATCTTTCCTTCTGATTTCATTTGTGCCTCCTCCCTCTATCATTCTCACATTAGCTTCTTTCAGTGATCTAACATTATTGTATTACAGTAGGTAGTATTGTGCTATCCATTTCTGCATTTTTACAATCAGTCCAGTTGCACAATCTGTATCCCTTCAGTTCCAATTACCCAATATCTACCCTATTTCTATCTCCTGATGATCTCTGTTCTTAACTGAAATTATCCAAGTTCATTCATTAATGTTAGTTCATATCAGTGAGACCATACGGTATTTGTCAATTTGTTTCTGGCTAATCTCACTCAGCATAATATCCTTAAGGTCCATCCATGTTGTTACATACTTCATAACTTTATTCTGTCTTACAGCTGCATAATATCCCATCGTATGTATATAGCACAGCTTTAGCCACTCGTCTGTTGATGGACATTTGGACTGTTTCCATCTCTTGGCAGTTGTAAATAATGCTGCTATAAACATTGGTGAGGAAATGTCCGTTTGTGTCTTTGCCCTCATGTCCTCTGAGTAGATACCTAGCAATGGTATTGCTGGGTCTTATGGCAATTCTATACTTAGCTTCTTGAGGAACTGCCAAACTGCCTTCCACAGTGGTTGTACTATTTGGCATTCCCACCAACAATGGATAAGTGTGCCTCTTTCTCCACATCCTCTCCAGCACTTGTCGTTTTCTGTTTTATTAATAATGACCATTCTGGTGGGTGTGAGATGATATCTCATTGTGGTTTTGATTTGCATTTCCCTAATAGCCAGGGAAGTTGAGCATCTCTTCATGTGCCTTTTGGCCATTTGTGTTTTCTCTTCTGAGAAGTGTCTGTTCATGTCTTTGCCCATTTTGTAATTGGGTTGTCTATCTTTTTGTTGTTGAGTTGAACAATCTCTTTGTATATTCTGGATACTAGACCTTTATCTGATATGTCATTTCCAAATATTGTCTCCATTGTGTAGGCTGTCTTTTTACTTTCTTGATGAAGTTCTTTGATGCACAAAAGTGTTTAATTTTGAGGAGTTCCCATTTCTTTCTTTCTTCAATGCTTGTGCTTTGGGTGTAAGGTCTAGGAAACCGCCTCCAATTATAAGATTTAAAGATATTTCCCTATATTTTCTTCTAACAGTTTTATGGTTTTAGATCTAGTATTTAGGTCTTTGATCCATTTTGAGTCAATTTTTGTGTAGGGTGTGAAAAGTTTTAAGATATGAGGTATTTGAGAGAAAGGAAAGTAGACAAAATGATTTTAAGTGAGTGTGCTTTATTTTCTGCGCTCCCGGGCAGAGCTCACTGAACCCAAGATGGAGTGAGGTGAGTCTGCGCGTGGGCTTTGGCGCGTGCAGTTTTTAAGGGCAGGGGTTAGGTGATGACATGAAAGGGGTGGCACATTAAGCAAAGGATCATTATGCAAGTGGGTTGAGCAGTGGGTGGTCAGATGTCCATTGAGCAATGAGTGAACACGTCTGCTGCGTAAAAGCCTTGGTTGTAACGGTTCAACTCCCGTTCCAAAGTGACGTCATGATTCCAGCCATAGAGCCCTCCCTTATTCTCCTGACCTCTAACAGTTTTGCTGTGGATTTTAGGGGGTTTTCGACATATAGTATCATATCATCTGCAAACAGTGAGAGTTTTACTTCTTCCATCCCAATTTTGATGGCTTACATTTCTTTTTCTTGTCTAATTGCTCTGGCTAGAACTTCCAACACAATGTTGAATAACATTGGTGATAGTAGACATCCTTGTCTTGTTCCTGATCATAGGGGGAAAGTTTTCAGTTTTTTCCCATTGAGGATGAAGTTAGCTGTGGGTTTTTCATATGTTCCCTTTATCATGTTGAGGATGTTCCCTTCTGTCCTAGTTTGCTAGCTGCTGGAATGCAGGAATGGAATGGCTTTTTAAAGGGGGAATTTGGAGGGCCATGGTGGCTCAGCAGGCAAGAATGCTTGCCTGCCATGCCAGAGGACCCGGGTTCGTTTCCTGGTGCCTGCCCATGTAAAAAAAAAAAGGGGGGGGGGAATTTGGAGACTTCGGGCCAAGATGACAACTTAACAATGTGTGCATTTTAGTTCATCCTCCAGAACAACTACTAAATAACCAGAAACAGTACAGAACAGCTCCTGGGCCATGCCAGTGACCAGACACACAGCGTACCCCAGTCTGGACCAGTTGGACTGGCTGCAAGTCCCCCCAGAACCGTGAGTTCCCCAAGCTGCCATGGCCGGTGCCCCTCCCCCACAGGCTGCTTCCCAGAGGGGAAAGGAAAGACACTTTACCAGCAGCAGGGGCTGAGCCCAACTAAATGCCAGTTGTGGAATTAATTAACAAGTTCTGACTACTAAAAAATAGGCCCCCAGCTCAGGTGAACCTGGTCAAAGTGGAGGTCACCGATTTTTACCCCAGAGCCAAAGGGGCAGGGCTGACAGAAAAAGAAAAAAAAAAAAGGAAACAGAGGTTTTTGTGGCTGTGTTTCTACAAAGGTTTGACTGCCTCTGGATTCAGTGGCAGGACTTCTCAGGCTGCAACTGTTTCAGACATAGGCAGAAACAAGCTTCTTTGAGAGCTTGTCTGGAGACTTTGCCATCCCCAGGGCAAATCCCCAGGGGAGGGGTGAAGCTGAACTCAGGTGGAATCCCTTCCTCAAGGAATTCAGACCCCAGGGCTTGGTAATTTGAAGCCATTAAAACCAGCCTACAACCTCTCCTCCATCTCCACCATCCCACCAGCAGGGAGAATCTGTCAAAGTTAAAGGTACCACATCATATTATGCTGGTGGGACCCGCAAGCAGACAAGTGCCACATACTGGGCAGGATACGAAAAACAGTCCAGAGACTTCACAGGAAAGTCTTTCAACCTGCTGGGTCTCACCCTCAGGGAAAACCGATGCAGGTGATTCTTTCCTCCTGATAGGAGGCCAGTTTGGTCTGGGAAAATCCAGCTGGGGTCTATAATACCTATGTAGACCCTCCTCAGGGTGGGGGGGAAAAGGCACCATACAAGAAGGGCAAGAAACAAGAAAACAAGAACTGAAAAATTCTCCTCTGTTAAACAAAACCTAAGCTAGAAGTCCAGATAAACCTGAACTGAATGTCAAAGAACAGATAGACAACAAATTCATCCAGCACAAAAACTCTAGGTAAAAGAAGTGAAAGCAATCTCCAGAATAAACTAATTAAGGTAATTGAATGCCTAGATGCCAGCAAAAAATAACAAATCACACTAGGAAAATTGAAGATATGGCCCAGTCAAAGGAACAAACCAACATTTCAAATGAGCTACAGGAGCTGAAACAATTAATTCAGAATATAC
>PVIY010048412.1:0-17302 GCA_004026745.1 Myrmecophaga tridactyla
CTCATATCTCATAGGCTCTGATACCTAAAACCTTCCTATAATTCATCTGTGTAGCTTATTCTTTTCCCATCAAAATCTGTCTTAATGCCTCCTGCCAGCTACCTTGGTGCTTTCTCCAAAGGCCAACAATGTCTTGCTGAACCTGAGGGCTGTTTGTTAGTTTCATTGCCAGAACAAATTAAAATTTTCAGTGAATCTGTTGGAGAGTGGCACTTTATGTTTGTTGCATCTGTCTCGGGCCCCCACCCGGCTTCCCGGTGTTTGCTCACAAGAAAAGCCTAAGGCTTAGACTCCTGGTTCTTTAGTTCTTTCAGCTTAGGGCACTGCCATCTCACAGTGGTCCCCAGAAGTGCTTCGATAGCTTCATAACATACTAATTTATTTAAAATCATTATAGATTTGTCTCTTAACTATCTTAAAAATTTTAGACTTAATTTTAGTTGCAGGCACCAAACATTTTGGAGCTGGAAAGGTTTAGGTGCTGGAGACCAGCCACTCTGTAGTGGGACAACTAGGGGCCTACCCTTGGCCAAAAAGGAGGTGGAGGGCTTTGTTTTGTCAACTTACTTGACTCATTACCTTTGGTACTAATACCCTAAGAGCAAGAAACCTAAGAGCCAGGCTTGCTGACTGCCCTGTCATCCTGGCTGGTGGCCAGGGAGTCCCAGCACAGATGCAGATTCTAACTTGGTCTCCGCGTACTTCCCCAGGTTGTGCGCACACCATGCAGCACTCTCCCCAGCCAGCCCCTCAGGGGTGAGGGGCTCTCCTCTTCAACTCCGGCACTTAAAATATCAGATTAAGGAAATGCCACTCTTTCTTGAAGTGGCTCTGAACCCTCAAATGCCCTCATTTTTCCACAAAAACCTCCCTTTCCTCAGAAATTTTACCAGGTTAAAAAAGGAAAACCAAAAGCTGTCTCCTTTGGGCAATTATAAGGCTGAGGTGAAGAGAATGACACCAACTGAAACCGATGCCCTGCTAGCAATGGGGCCAGCTGAGCCCTGATCCAGTTTCTATAGTCTCTAAACTAAAAGAATTTAGAGATGAGAGGGCCAGTAGGCATAAGTAGTAAAGTTTATTAAAAGAGATGTTGATTAGAAAGAGCGTACACGTTGGAGAGGTTAATGTGGGCGTGTCCGAGAGAGACAAGCACTGAGTGGAGAGGGCCAGCTTGTTTTGTAGGAAAGTTTTAGCAGTGGCAGGTTTCCATAGAAACCTTTGAATACTAGGTATCTTCTTTATTCTCAGAGATAGCTAGCAGAATTCATGGTTTGTCACATACTAAAAATTTGTTTTTGGGCAAATGGTTAACAATCTTTATGACCCTGTGCTTCCTATTATTAAATAAGTTTGCTTTGGGCCCAGAATTTTACAAGCTTTCATGGTTTGGGCAGGTTGCAATGGTTTGGGGGCTTTAGGGAAATTTTTGTCCCAGGAAACTTGCAGCTAGGTATTAGTTCCTAGATAAGAAACAAGGGACTTGGAGTTGTCTGTTAACTCTTTCAGAGCGGACTAGGAAACCAGGGACTTACAGTTATCCTAGTCTATCCTGCTTCACAACCATGACTTGGAGTTAGGCGGGGCCCTGAAATGTCACAGTGAGTTTGAAGACTAGGTCACATTTATTTCCAACTCCCCTCCTTCCCTCTACCCAGTTCACTTTTTCTTTAAACCTCAAGTTCCTTTTTCTCAGCACCGTATCCTCTCAGCCCATTTTCTTTTCTCCTATGCTGTCTTGCCGTCAACTCACTCTCAAGGCCCACGATACTGATTGTCTGGTGCTTCCTAGTTAGTCCTCAGCCCAGCGAGGCCTGCTCTTGGTGCCCCTGAGGGCTTTACCTTTCTTGCATCACAACACAGACCCCCTAGGGAATCTGACGACAGATGTGGAAATGCATAGACACACAGCTTTTAGAGAGTTCTCACATTCCCCTACCCTGAGTCCTGCAGAGTGAGGCAAGGGAGCAGCTGGGGGCTGGGGCAGCCTGCTGCCTCTCCACGCCCCTGCCAGGCACGGATCCTCCTGTTTCCAGACAAGTGTGTGGGCCCAGCTCTGGAGCCTCAGGTTCTATTCCTGCGACAGTGTGGAAACAAGCTATGTTTCGGGCTGCGCTTCGTGAAACCGCTTCCAGCCTGATTAAGGCAAACCCAAGCAGTCCCTGGGTGGGCTTCCCGGCGGAGTTCCCTCCAGGAAGCCGCCAGGAATGAGCCATGGTCATCACTGCTGCGCAGGGCGCTGGAGAAAGGCGGTAGTGGGGTCGGCCACGGGAAGGGCCAGAGGAGCAGGGTGTCGAGAGCCCGCGTCTGGAGGCCTGGCTTCCACGCCAGTGCAACAGCTTTGTTACCAGCAACAAATCACAAGTCTTCAGACCTCCGTTCCCGTGTGTTACATGAGGTTTGAGTGCTCCGGGATTTGCTCATTTTGGGGGTGGGAAGATCTTCCTTCCCTTAAGGGAAATTGCTCTGAACTTCTCCCGGCCGCGGTGCCCGCAGGGGCACAGGTTGACTAATCCCACAAAATCTACCCATAGAAAACGCTTTTGGGCTTCGGGCCTTGGGAGGGTGGGTGTTCTGGGACACAGGAAAAAGCGCTTAAGGGTGGTGGTCGCGTCTCGCCGGACCCCTCGGCAGGCGAGCCTCGCAGCCTCGCGCGGGTCGGGGCCTCTCCGCGTGCGCCCGCTGCCATCTTCCTCGGCGGGTCCTGCGGCCGCGGCCCCTGGCGGCGGGAGACCCCCGAGGGAGGGAGGATGCCGGACGCCGGACCCTGGAGCCTGGCAGGATGCAGGGCCACTCCGCGCCGGCCCGGGGCTGGGGCCGCAGGGGACTGCGCCCTTGGGGGCCAGTCGAGAGAAACTGAGGCAGCGAAAGGCCGAAGCTCACCCCGATTACCCCCAACGTCGAAGCGGCCGCATCGGGAGCGCCATTTGTCCCGCGACCCAGCCTTCAACCTGAGTTTGGCCCCGGCCCGGCGGATGCTGTGCGGCGGCCCCTCGGCGCCTGGGCCTGCCGCCGCACCTTCCACGCGCGGGAGCGCAGAGCCGGAGCGCGGGTCGGGGCGGAGGACAGACAAAGGCGGGGGGCGACGAGCGAGGGAAAGACAAAGCGCCGAGGGTCGGCGGCAGCACTCGCTACGGAGGCGGCTCCGGGCGCGGCGGAGCCAATGGGCGACGCGGGGCGGGGGCCGGCGGGGGCGGTGCCGCGATAAGGCGGCGGCGGCGACGGCGGCGCAGCGGCGCTCGGGGACCACTGGCGGCGGCTGCAGCTGGCGCCCGCGCTCTCCCGGCACCCGAGGAGCTCCCCAGAGACCGACCCCCGCCCCGCAGACCCAGGCTGGAGCCCGGTGAGACCCGCGGACCGGGCCGGGGGAAGGGCCCCGCTCACGACCCCGGGCTCCGAGGTGGGGGGCTGCGGGTTGGGACGCCCGGCTTCTCCGTCCGCTGCTCCCTCCCCCGGACCCCGGGGCCTGCGTCCGCCTTTCGTGGCGGGCCTCTGGGTGCGGGCGAGGCCGGATCCCGGTGGGCCGGGCCCGCTGAAGCCTCGAGCCTGGGGTCCTGCCCACGCGGGTCCGGGGCCCGAGAAGCGGCCGCCTGCAGCAGCTCGACCGGTGTGCGGCGTGGACGGCGGCGAGCGCTGTCCAGGGGCTGGGGTGGCGGAGCCGGCAGGGCCGGCGGCTTCGTTGCCTCGGCAGCCGCGGGCAGGGGTCAGGCGGGGCAGCGGGTTCTCGCGGCGGCCCCGCCCAGCCCCGCCCAGCCCCTCCCGCCTCTGACCTCCCTTCACCCTAGCCGGGGTCCCCGCCCACCGGGCGCGCTAGCCGGCCGCACCAGGAGGACCCTGCTGTCCCCAGCTGCTCCCCGCCAACTTTATTTTTCTTCCCCCAACACATGGTTCCACTCAGGGACCCCTGCCCCTTGGGGAGCAACGTGGGGGGCCGGCGAACCAGGGGAGAGGTGGGTGAGGGGCGGAAGTAGCAAGACCTAGAGCAACAGGAAATGACTTAGGGAAAGTCCCAACCACAGCCCCCCAGCCCCCTGCCTGTAAACACCCGCCCACCTCCACCCTGCAGGCGAGAGAAGGGCTTGTGGGGCCTCCCAACCGACTTCCCCTTGCAGAACCCAGCGGGTGCGGCGTCTCCATTCCGGGCCTCCATCACCATGTTCCAGGCTGCAGGAGCCACCCAGGCCACCCCCTCTCATGTAGGTGATCAGCAGGTTGGGATGGCCTGGGGGTGAGGAGGTGGGGAGACCTCTTGAGTGTCACTGGGGTCTGGGATACTGACCAGTGATGGGCTGGGAAGTCCCTGAGCTGACCCTGTCCTGACTGCCCCTCTCCCCCAGGAAGCAAAAAGCAGCAGCGGGAGCAGCACTGTTCAGCGCTCCAAGGTAGGGCCCTGGAGGTGGGATGTGTGGGGAGAGGAAGGGATGGGCGCTGGCTGAGTCTGTCCCCTCCACAGTCGTTCAGTCTTCGGGCCCAGGTGAAGGAGACCTGTGCTGCTTGCCAGAAGACTGTGTACCCCATGGAGCGGCTGGTGGCAGACAAGCTCATTTTCCACAACTCTTGCTTCTGCTGCAAGCACTGTCACACAAAGCTCAGGTGTGCCCTTACCCTGCCTGCCCCTGCCCTCACCTCCAGCCCTCACCTAATCTGACCACTAGCTGTTTTGCTTCTGCAGCCTGGGCACCTATGCGGCGCTGCATGGGGAATTTTACTGCAAACCCCACTTTCAGCAGCTGTTTAAGAGCAAAGGCAACTACGACGAGGGGTTTGGCCGGAAGCAGCACAAGGAGCTCTGGGCCCACAAGGAAGTGGACCCTGGCACCAAGACAGCCTGAAGTCTCACTAACCTTCCACACCTGCCCTTGAAGGCCTGGAGCAGGGCAGTGGGAAGGGTGGGAAAGAGATTAGATCCGGGCCTGGGGCTGGAGGGGCAGGGTGGAAGGGCATGAGGCCATCTTGCTCAGGCAGAGGGTTTACAGGGGCAGGGCTCTGCTCCACGCTTTCTTCAATCTCCCTTAGTGGAATGGGGCTTGAGAGCTAAGATTGGAGTTTGCTCACCACCCTTCAGCCCACTCCACCCCACTTCATGGCTGCCTGGGAGCACACCCCCTCCCAAGCCCAGCTTCCCAATCTAGGTGCCTTTTCTCCAACAAGGAGTCAGCATGCCCCCTCAGGGTCCCAAGCTCCCTCACTGCCACGCAGGGCCCTGTGCGGCCTGCATGTCTCCCCATCTACCTCTGCCCTTAGCCTGGTCCTGAGCCATGGAGACTGGGAGGAAGGAGAGGGAGAGTGCCGCCTGCTGGGCCTCACAGAATGTCCACTATGGCCCTACCATGGTAGGGGATGGGGAAGTGGAGCAGCCCTGCCCCCGGCAAGGCAGGGTACACCCCAGTGGGACTTAGGTCCATCTCGCCCCACCAGCATGAAGAAGCAGAAGCTTAAGCACCCACCAGGCTGAGAGCCACAGAGACCAGCAGCAGAGCTGCTCGTGGCCATGCTCCCCTCCTCCCCGTCCCTTGTTTCTGCCGATTCTGACTGTTGTGGTCAACCTTGTTTTAAACATGTTTAAAAAGATCCTGACTTTGTATTATATGGCCTGACAGGGGCTTTGTGGTAGGAAGCATCTGAATTCACCATGGGGAGGGGAAGGGGGAATAAGGTCCGCTCAGGGTATTCCTGGCTTTGATGGGGGAGGGGCCTCTGGTGGTAGGTGTCAAGGAAGTACTAGCCAGCTTGAGGAAAGAGGATGCTCCTCCCAGCCAGGTCTCCATGCCGCCAAACTCCTCAGCTTAGGGATCCCAGACCCACCAACTCACACAAACACCCCCGTTCTGAAGAGGGAGCACAGGAGGGCCTGAGAACATGAGGCCCGGTCAGTGTGCAGCACCTGGCTTTGGTGCACTTAGTATGTTGGAGTGCAATGGAACCGTTCTGAGTCTTTGTCAGAGCCCCCTTTCCTCTAGGTCACAGAAAGCCCTAGCTTTCCAATTCCCTGTATTCCTAGCCTTTGCCCACAAAAATTGATAAGGAATGGTGGGAACCAGCAGATCCAGCAACTACTGCTGGTTTGGGTCCTGCCTCACTTTTGTCCCTCTGTGGTCCCATACCCCTTCTGATTCTCATTGTTGTCCTCTTTCCCCTGCCTTTTCAAGCCCTGGGGAGTGGGGCAGCTTATCCTCTATCCACTGAAGGACAGTTTTATATAGCAGTGCAAATAAAATCTCCCCCATCCCCTCAGCCCTCAGCAGGATACCGGCAGGAAGTCTGGATTGTCCTGCCTCAGACCCAGCTGTCCTGATTTTCCCAAACTGCATGTAGGATAGATGAATTGGGGAAGCAAGAAGACAGACTCCTGGAGGAATAAGTTCCTAAGTGACCTCAAACGCATGAAACAGTAGGGAGCAGGCCCCCAAGTTGCAGTGGCAGATAGGATAGTGATGTAATAGGCACTGCTGTTTAAAAAGTAGAGCTAACAGTGAGCTGACAGCACCTGAGCTTGACTCCTCAGAGTGAGGAGAGCTGCTGAGAGTCTCACTCACAGCAGGTCCAGCTTCTGTGCAACGTTCTTGGATGGTGACAAGGACAGCCTCTTGCCTTGCTCACAGTTGAGCAACAGTGGCAGATGGGCCAGGGGGAAGCACCAGAGAGGCCTGGAAGCACTTGACCCCTGTCCTGCAAGAATGGGAAGGGGGCTTCCCCACTGGACTGGGAAGACTACTGGATGCCATGAAGTTCCTGGGAACCCTAGGCACTGGTGAAGCTGGTCAGGAAGGCTGACAGTGCCACCTCTGTGCCAACAAAACAAGGCCTGATGGAACCACCTTTGGTGGAGCTCTTTGGGGGAAGAGAGGGAGACAGCCTTTGAGTTAACATTGGGACCCAACCAAGTCGTTGCAGGATGACTCCCATTCTTGAGTCATTTCTAGTTCTCTGCTTAGAGGCCTCAAACTCATTGCCAGGCACCATATCTCCAGGCAGACACCTCCTCCCCACCCCCCACCCAAAAGAACTGCCACAGGACCCCTCTGGTATAAATGATCCCTTTTATTGGAAGTAATGTGCGACACTGGCCTGGCTTTGCACTGCAAGCCCTCGGTCAAGGTATAGTCAAATAACAATGGCTGCAGGTTCTTCTGCACGATCCACAATTCAGACACAGAGCTGGAAGGTAGGCAGGAGGGCCGGGGGGGGGGAGGGGGCGGGTAGCAGAGTGGGGACTGTCCCAGCCCCAGCCTCTCTGTGCTGGATTGGCCAAGGCAGACAGCCTCCACGGAATGATGAAGAAATGGCAGCATGGCCCCTTCCCACAGCAAGGCTGGGGGCTGCTAGGAAACTGCCCTTCAGAACCTTTGGGTCCAGGCCATCCTAGGGCCCACAACATTTCATCTGGATTTAATAAAAAAAAATAAATTAAAAATTAAGCAACAGCGTGGTCCTGAGGATGCTGAGCTAGCATGTCCACAGTTTTTGGCACAAAAAGAAAAAAATCAGGTTTTTTTTTGGAGTACAGTTTCTGTTGGCTTGTTTTCTTATTTGTTTTAAAAACACATTCCCTGTGAGGTAAGACCCCAGAGGGGTGGGGATCTGTGAAAGCCTGAACCTGGGACACGCAGAGTCGTCTCATCTCGTCAGCTCTGGTTCTACACTCTGTTTCCTCTTGGGAATAGGTACAGGGATCAGGGTGCTACAGTCCTCAGGATGGGGTCACGGGGAGGCCGATCTGCTGCATAGCAGCCTTGGTCAAGAGAGGCCAGTTCCCACCCTGAGCTAGGAGGAGGTGGAGGCAGGAGCATGTGCTCACTGTCTTCAAAGGGCAGTGCTGGGGGTGCCTGAGAGAGGCCCCTGGGGGAAAGGAGGGTGGAAACAGAGGGGACCAGGCCCAGTTGGCCCATGCGACACATTTTGGCAAAACCAGCTGCTTTCATTTTCTCTTCTCTCTCTTGAGGCGTCTTATCACCTGTAACAGTCTAGAATTGATATATATATATAAAAACCATCAAATATGATCTGAGATATAAATTAACAAGTACAAGGCCTCACATTACATGATGTGAAAAGGCTAAAAACAGCGATAGAAACTACATTCATAAAAGTGCATTGTCAACATACAACGAAGGCTTTGGCTTGTTCTGGTGCCCATGGGAAGTGGGCATGGCTGGCAATGAGCTGCCTGGCGCCAATCCCCAGCTCCCTGGAGGCGCCCATCCCTGGGCACTGGCTTTTTTTTTTTCTCTTTAATGACAACTCCCAAGGAAACGGTGTAGAGAGGGAGGAGCTTTAGCAATAGGCACATTTCAGAGGGGAGGGGCCGGAAGAAAGGACCAGCGCCCAGGCTGAGGTAAATATGGCCAACTCTAAGCTGCTTGGAGATACTGTATCCCCAACCCTGCTGCTATTCCTCCCCCAGAGGAGGGGCAAGAAGGGAAAGAGGCTGAGACCTCAAGGGGATGGGCAAGGCTGGCCAAGGAAGAACAGAGCTGGTGGTTTGGGACACAGCTGGATGACAGTACATAGGCTTTCCCTTCAACCAGATGGAGAGGGCTCTGGCCCAGTAGGTAACAACTCAGCCTGACACAATGCCTCAGACTATCCTAACTGCCCATTCAGGAGTCAGGGCAGCCAGCCGGCCCAGATGCCGCCATTGTGTCATCCATCTTCTTTTCTGCTCCAATGGGGGAACAGATGTCAGGCCAAAAGCACAAGGCCATTACCTTCAGCTCTTTCCAATCCAGCCCAAGGCCCAAGGATACTCAGAGCCCAGAGGACACACGAAGTCTCCAGTTGAGAAACAGGGTACAGCATAAGAGTGACTTCAACTTGTAAAACAGAGAGAATTGCATTGACAAAACTAGGTCTTCCCCCTTGGGGGGTGGGGGGATGGGGGCAATTCCAAATCTCAGGCCCCTATTTGGGGTGGGGTGGGGAGGTGGAGCAGAGTCAAGAAGGCAGACAGGACAGGCTCTTGCTTCCCCGAATAAGGCAGCATAATATTTGCTTCATTCTTCTTTGGTAAAGAGTAAGGACTGGCAAAGCTGGCCTGGGAGCTCTAAGGGAGAGGGTAGTCCGGGCCCTTGCCCTCCACTGGATGGGGGAATGCTGGGCTTTACCTCAGACTTGGCTGGGCTTATCCAGCCCAGAGATGCCCATGGTGGTCTCCAGACATTGGGAGGCAAAATAAAGTAACACTCTGAATGAAAATAACACTGTTGACACCCTGTGCCAATTCTGTGCCCTCAGACCCTCTGGGCCGTGGTGCTGATTGCAGTGTCAGGACACAACCCTGAGGGTGGAGCCCATGGCTGTACTCACACACTGTTTCTAGTCCCTTCCCCTCAACACTGAGCTTAGGACACTGGTGCCCTCTGGTCTGGCAGGCTGGGAGCTCCCAGTCCTTAAGGCTGCAGCACCCCATCCTGGCTCTGGGCCCCAGTGGCAGAAGGGGCACAGACAAACACTGGCTGGACTGCAGCTCTAGGGTCCACAGCCTTGCCTGGGAGAAGCAGCAACTTTGCTGAGCCCCCAGCAGCCCCTTGCCTGTGCAGCAGGGGAGGCCGGCAGCAGCGTGGCCTTGAGAACTCAGTACACGAGCTGTGCAAAGTGGTGTGTGAGCAGCTCCTCAGCCGAAGGTCTCTGGCGGGCCTCCACAAAAATGCGCCTTAGGAAGTCCCGACCATGTTCAGAGATGTGGGAAGGCAGCTGAGGATTGGTGGGCTGGGTGGCAATCTTGAAAATGGCGGCCATGGCTTCATACTCTGCCCAAGGTGGTTTTTCTGTCAGCATCTCCACTACAGTGCAGCCCAGGCTCCTGGAAAGAAAGAACCCTGTGTTATCCTCTTTAGCCAACCGAGGGCTCCCAGATACCCTGCCCACAACTGTGAAAGAAGGCACCATTCTCTGACTTTCTTAGCACACACTGAGGCAGAATGGGCCAAGCCGAGAGGTGACACCCCTGTGAAGAGTTAACAAGGGCCCTTGTCCACATGGGCTACATCAACCTATACATAACCATCTACCCAGATACGTTCTGACAGGAAGAGAGAGCTACTTAGCTTTGATAGAAAGAGCTCCAAGGTAACTGCATTAGTTTCTTATTGCTGCCTTATCAAATTATCACAAACTTAATAGCTTAAAACAACACAAATGTATTAGTTTTAGAGATCAGAAGATTCTAAAATTACTGGGTTTAAATCAAGATGTCAGTAGGGATAGTTGCTTCTGGAGGCTCTGAGGGGAGAATCCATTTCCTTTCCTTTCCAGCTTCTAGAAGCCACCTGCAATCTTGGGCTCATGGTCCCTTTCTTGCATCATTCCAACTGCCTGCTTCCACTATCACATACACTACCCATTCCTGTCTCCTTTTATAAGGACCCTTGTGATTACATTAGGCCCACCTGGATAATCCAGAATAATCTCTGCATCTCAAGATTCTTAATTTAATCCCTTCTGCCATATGAAAGTTAACATTCGCAGTTTCCAGAGATTAAAATGTGGATGTCTTTGGGAGACAATTACTCAGCCCACCATAATAACCTTCCCAGGGGAGATGCTCTCACAGCTTCCAGGCTGTTTCAGAAGATGGACATGAAGTTAAGTACTGCAAATGCAAGCCATCTGAGTTCTAAGAGAGGGAGCAGAAGCCTAATATTGTTTACAGACTGGTCTAGCCCCTTAGAGTGGATCCTACTTCTTTAGTGATTTTCCAAACATCAGGAATGTTTTCCACAGACTAAGTTCCCAGCAATAACAAACAGCTTACTAATTGGGATTAAAACGACCCACTTGTCCTCTATGCTGCTGCACACATCGAGCCTTGGGCCCTGGGAACACTAGCCTGAATCCTAGCCTCACTGGCAAGAGGCAGGTCTCCTTTCCTGCCAGATTGTGAAGCCCCAAGGTTCATTTCTAAGTGTTAAGCCTATGAAAACCAGGAAGGAGGATGGGGTCTCAATGTGTCCCCAGTGCTTACCAGACATCCGCCTTCCTTCCGTAGCCCTCACCACTGATCACCTCAGGGCTCATCCAGTATGGCGTGCCGGTGACCGAGCGCATGCCTGTCCCTGACATGCAGATGGTCTGCAGGCGCTTGCTGGCCCCAAAGTCCCCCAGCTTCACATTCCCAGCAGAGTCTCGGAGGATGTTGGCTCCTAGGGCATAAAAGGGCAAATGCTCCAACCCCAGATCCTCTTGGGATTTTTCTATCACCCTCACTTCCTTCCCTCCATCCTTGTCTTGGTCACTGAGGGCTGCTGGGGAGGGCCAGGATTACCACTGAATTAAACATGGACTTCTCAGAGCAGTTTAGTAAAGGAAGGCCTCAGACCTTCAGTATGAAATGATCATCACCATAGCCAGCAGTGTTTTCTGAAATTGCTCAACTGATCCTCATACCAATCCTCCAAGCAAGATAGTATTAGGGCTTCAGTTTTTGGAAAGTTCAGAATGGTAAAGAAATTGGTGCAAGGCAATCAGTCAGTAAGTAGGAGACTTGAATCCAGGTCTTGGGGACTTGACCCAGCCTGACCCCTGCTCACCCTTGATGTCCCGGTGAACAATCATGTTGCTGTGTAGGTAGGACATGCCCTCCAGGATCTGCCGGGTGTACTTTCGGGTCACACTCTCTGTCAGAGCTCCATAGGCCTTCAGCTGGTCTTTTACTGAGCCCTGTCAACCACAAGGAGTCAAAGGGAGTCACCTCAGTCATAGGGTGGGGATGGGTGCAGGCAGAGGCACTGGTGAGGTATACTTTGGTATGGGCTAATGGGCATCTTGGAGAAACATAAGAAACAGTCTTTCCCTTACTCAGCATATGACCCAAACCTGAGAGAAGGGAGGCCCCTCTGCTCCAAATAAAGGCTAAACCTACTAGACTAACATACCAGCCCTGCAAGCCTTAGGTAAGGGGAGGGCCCAAGCCATTTCACATCCTCGCCCATCATTAGAGCCAGAGGCAGGGCCGTCCTGCCTCCAAGTCCTGCCATCACCTCACCTCGCTTCCCTGAGCCTCTGGAGCCACAGATAGTCAGACCCACATCAGAGCTGATCCCTCCCTTCACAGATCCCAGACCTTCTTTAAATGGTATCTCAAATGCATTCAAGAGGGCACATACCCCTGGCATGTACTCCATGAAGATGGTCAGTGTCTTCTCAGCACGGTCCCGCAGACAGCCATAGTACTGTACGATGCGCTCATGTTGCAAGTTCTTCAGCAATTGGATTTCACATTCCAGAGCACTCACCTCCTAGGGGACGGGACGAGTTGTCACTTCAACTCTCAGGGCCCAGTTCTAGTCATCTGAGGCCAATTAGTTTGCTCTAGTCAATGACCTCAAAGAGTCTGTTCTTGGGAACTTCAGCTGGAGGAAAGGGAGACCTCTTCAACTGTCTGGCCCTCAGCTACAATGCTGGGCAATCTGTGGGATGGTGGCACTCCCACTGTCCTGGAAGAAGGCTGCCAAGGGGGTGGGAGAAGTTGCTGGTGTTTGACTAAGGAACTGCTATACTTCTAAGATAGCCCATGGGATTCTTCCTTTAGAGGTGGATCAAGTGAATGAAACCCTGTAGCTCCTTCCTGGGCCTAGGGCTGGAGAGAGGCATTTGTTTGGTGAGCATGGGACAGGTAGTGCTCTTTGTAGCATTGGTCATCACGTTTCACTCTGAGCTGCTTGGGACGTGGCATCAACTCAGTTCCTCATACTCTATGCCTCCCTCAGGTGTGTGATACTCTTTTGACTATAGTCCCTTTACCCCATAGCCAGGTTGAGGATGGACAGCAAGGAAGCTTAGAAAGAAGAACAGCTGGGGAAGCAGCCTGTACCATCCCAGGCAATTACTCTGACCGTGCAATGAAAGAAGGCATTGCAAGGGAGGCATTAGAAGTCAGATCATAGGAAGGGAAGTACCTTGCTTGTCTCAGGACTGTCTGGGTCAAATTGGACTTGCTTAGAAGCAAGTTCACGGCCTGTGTCCACATCATAGCACAAATAGACTCGGCCGAAGGCACCTTGGCCCAGGAGCTTCCCCCGGCGCCAATTGATGGGGGCACTAGGAGCTACAGGAGAATGGAAGGAAAGAACATTACTTCTTGGACATTATATTTATATATTTATATCCTGCCTCATTCCCCAGAGGCTCTAAGATGGGACTTCTGGCCAAAGCGCTCCCACCTCACCCAGCACCATCAAGTCCCTCAGGACAGTATCTCCACCCCAATCTGGAGTAGCCCTGGTTCCCTGGTTAATCAGACCTTAAAGTCACAATCCTGAGCGGCAGAGCACTGGTGAAGGTCATGATTAAATGCTCTTCTGCATCGATCAAATACATTTATGTCCAAAGCCCCTACCTAAATTCTTCTTCTTTTTTAACATGGGCAGGCACCGGGAATCGAACCCGGGTCCTCGGGCATGGCAGGCAAGCATTCTTACCTGCTGAGCCACCGTGGCCCGCCCCCTACCTAAATTCTTAACATGGCAGTGATTAAGGCTGCTGCTCTTCTGCTTAAACCTGGAGAAACTAAAGCCCGGAGATGAAAAGTACTGTATTGTCACACAATAGTGAGAGTCAATCCAAGGGGGTCTGCTGCCCACTCCAAGGGTCTTCCAGTGTGATAAGGATGAGCCAGTGCAGCCTCCTGCTGAGCCACACAGCCTAGTGCCCATGCCGTCCTCCAACCCATACATCTTGTCTGAGTATCCCAAGTGGCCTCCTCCTAGTCAGGGGTGAATCCTCACACTTGGTCGGCACATTCCTCTCCTGCACAGAGAGAGCATTCTCGCTGTCCGCACTCCGCAGGCGCCCACGGGGGTCCAGGTATTGCACAGCCAGACCTAGGTTTTCGCCATTTGTGCTCAAGGAGCGGCTAGAGGGTACCAGGGTGAATAAGTTGCCTTGATGACGCCGTATCCGTGGAAATGTCCTTCTGCCTGAAAGGATGCAGGGGCCAGAAAGCAAATCAGGGCACTGGTCACAAGGCTGAATGTGCAAACCAGGTCCTCATAAGAATGGACAGAAAATGCCAGTTCTGATTTATTCTATCCTCCCTTCTGGCTCATACGAGAAATGTGGCTGTCTGAGAACCAGGACAAAATAATAGCCACAGATGGCTGGCCTTCAGGCCCCAAATCACTTGCAAAGCCAATCCATGGTGAAAGTCTCTGTTACTCTCAGCATCCTACTCCTAACACTCTGAGGTAGTTCTATTCAATCTGCTGCTGCGAACAGAAGAGGGTGTTTGAGAACTGGCATCCCTTTAGTACACTATGGACTCAGACAAAAGACAGAATTCCAAGTGGCAGTATCTAGTTTACTTCTATCTGCTTCTTTATCTGCATCAGGTCTGTGGTACAATTCCTCGAGAATAAAGGAAAACACGAGGTCTGGAGTGCAGGGGCCCAGTCCCATGCATCTCTTCTACAGCCAAGCCCTCATTATGACCTTTCCCGAGGCAGCCAGCAGAGGGCAGGTGGAGGAGTACTCACCATCGTTATAATCCTTGTGGTGCACAGACACATGGTAGCGCCGGGGGTAGGTTCCGCCTTTGATTCCTTTGTCATAGAGCTGAGTTTCTCGATCTGAGTAAGACAGGGGAATCACTGGCTTCTGGGTAGCTCAATAAGAATGAGCCACTTAAGCCCCCAGATCACCTGAGACCTAAATTCCTAAACACACACACACACACCCCACCCCACATCCTGCAATGCTCACCCTCAGCTTGAGGAACTCACCCGAATATTCCTGCCTGTTGTCTGGAAAGCTCTGAGCTCGGGACATTCGTGATTTCCGGAAGGATGGGCTGGAGAAAACAAAAACCATTTCAGTGTATGTCCAAAGCAGCCCACCAGGCTCAAAAGCAGTATATCCAGATGGACTCCCTTTCCTAACTCCCTCCCCCATCATCACATGGTAGGAAGCAGAGTCTGACTGAGAGAAACAGCGCTTTTCCTGGGCTCAGTCTCCTACTTTCTCCATTCCCCAATCCGTTCACTAGTCTGAGGCCCACATCCTACAGGACCCTGAGAAGTAAATTCTCCAGCCCTACTAAACTCCATCCTCAATCTACCCTCTGGCTGCACAGTGCTTTCCCTTCTTGGCTTTTCTTCCCACCTCTGTTTGTGCCACTGTAAAGGTGAAGAGCTGCAGGAAAATCTCTTGCCTAGGACAGTAATAAAAAGAGCAATAACATTTAAATATGGAATTTTTGTTGTATACAGAAAGCTGCTTTCTTATTTATTTTATAAAGTGAGCTGTTTTTCATTTAATCCTCACAATTATGTGAGGTAGGAATAATGAAAATAATGTAATAGGTACCAATTATTGAACAATTGCTATGCTATCTCTGTTTGTCACAGATACCCTACAGGATAGGTATTAAGATCCCTTTTTTACAGATGGGAAAACGGAGGCTCCAAAAGTTCAAATAGTTAACTTGTTCAAGGATACATCTGGTAAGCAATAGAGCCAGACTTCAAAAGCAAGTCTGCAACTCCAAAGTCTGTGTTCTTGCCACTAAACCAAACATCTTCCTTCCAGACTAATCACTACATTACCACTTTAAAGATAAGGAAACTGAGAAACAGAGAGGTTAAGGGACTTGTGTTCAAAGCCAGTCAACCAATAAGTGATGGAGGTGGGACTATATTTAAGTCTATCTGGCTCCAGATCCCATACCTATCCCCAGATCCCATGAAGAGAAAATGAGAGAGCCCTGAGCTCAAGGGAGGCCAGGCCTCCAGGAAGTACATCCAAATCACTGTTTCATTCTCAAGAAGAAAACAATTCAAAAGGACAGAGGAAAAGCCCAAGATTGAAAAGTAGTAAATTTAATGATCTCTTCTAGCATCCACTTGAATGGTCCTTTCCTTTGTACATGACTGATATCTGAGAAAGCCACAGATCAGTCAAGGTAGTTATTTAGGGGCTGTTCCCTACTTCCCAACAACCAATCACCCACTTCCAGTGGTGGAAAGGTCATGCATGCCCCAAGGCCACAAAGCTTTAATAGTTCAAAGTGAGAGTCAGTCCCTGTCCTGGCAGAACCCTCAGTTTGGGCAGCAACTCCTGCCACTTTAACCAGTGTCCTCTTGCTCCCCTGGTTGGAGAGCAAGCCAAAATAAGGCTACAGATTGGATACCAATAAATGACTATGATTGAATTCTATAATATTTAAAGGGAAGACAGTACTCATCAATGTTCAAATCTGTTAGGAAAGCATAATACAAATTTGGTCAGGGTCACAAGTTCAGTACCAACAGGAACAAAGAAAACAAAACCCCCATATCTGCTGAACAGCCTCTGAGCATAGCTCTAACTCCAGCCAGACATGATCGAAGTACTCTTGATCATAACGAGGTCTAGGTGAAAGAGTGGCTGGATCAGTGCCCAAACTAACTCCAAACATTACCCCACTGATGAGCGAAATCAGGTCAGCAGAACCATTTGGTATGTAAAAGACAGCATTTATTTCCTCCCAAACCATAACAACAAGATTACACTCCAAGTAGGCAGTGTGGTAAGCCAGATAGTCTGGATATTTTATTTTCTTGATAGTCTGGATATTTTGTTTTCTTGTTTTTATATCCCAGTTTCCTTATTTCATTAGAAATATTTAGAGGAAAAAAAGAAAACCTATGAATGATAATGTCCAAAACATTAAAGGTCCACTGCTTATCAGTCCAGATCATAAAGGCCAAGAGTTTAAGTGCAGCATGTATTACATGAAAGCCAAACACTTCGAACAACACCGCAAGCATTTAATAAATGTGAACTGCTGGAGGGGTAAGGACTATGGTATCTATGACTTTTTTCTTTTCTCCTCTTATTTCTTTTTTTTGGAGTGATGCATATGTTTGAAAAAAATGGCCATGGTGATGAATACAAAACTATGTGATGATATTAGTGAGCCATTGATTGTACACACACACACAAATACTTGTTGAATAAACAAATGAATGAACAAATAAATAAAAGAGCAAATCTAATTAGCCAAAAAAATATGAACTGCTAATAGTATGGGATATTATTACTACTCATTTAATTATTCAAACATAATATTCTCAAGGTGTTTGGGAAATTAAGGAGAAGGCTAAGAATCCCAGTGAGAGGTTTCTTTCCTGGAAGCATGACTTTTAACCCTGGGCCTGTGGACATTTAACCCTGGGCCTGTGGACCAGTGTCTAGATTGGAAAAACATACTAGCTACCCTTGCTTCTTCAGCCCATCAGTTCCAGAAATGCCTATGGACAAACCCGCAAACCCCCCACTGTCCCTTACCTGTCTGCTGACCTGTCCAAGGACTGGCAGCTTCCTGACA
>PVIY010048413.1:0-17309 GCA_004026745.1 Myrmecophaga tridactyla
TCTTGTTTTCTTGTTTCTTGCCCTGCTTGTGTGGTGCCTTTCCCCCCACACACACACACACTTAGGAGGGTCTACTTAGATATTATAGACCCCAGCCAGATTTTCCCAGACCAAACTGTCCTCCTATCAGGAGGAAAGAGTCACCTGTGTCGGTTTTCCCTGACGGTGAGACCCAGCAGGTTGAAAGACTTTCCTGTGAAGTCTCTGGACTCTGTTTTTCTTATCCTGCCCTGTGTGTGGCGCTTGTCTGCCTGCAGGTCTCACCAGCATAAGATGATGTGGTACCTTTGACTTTGGCAGACTCTCCCTGCTGGGAGTGTGGTGGAGACAGAGGAGAAGTTGTAGGCTGGTTTTAATGGCTTCAAATTACCAAGCCCTGGTGTCTGAATTCCTTGAGGGAGGGATTCCACCTGAGTTGGGCTTCACCCCTCCCCTTGGGAAGGCACAGGCTCCAGACAAACCCCCAAAAGAGCTCACTTCTGCCTATGCCTGGGGCAGTCGCAGCCTGAAAAGTCCTGCCACTGTATCCAGAGGCAGCAAGCCTTTGTAGATACACAGCCACAAAAACCTCTGTTTCCTTTTTTTTTCTGCCCTTTTTCTGTCAGTCCTGCCCTCTTGGCGCCAGGGCAAAAATGAGCAACCTCTGCTTTGATCAGGTTCACCTAAGCTGGGGGCCTATTTTTAGTAGTCAGAATTTGTTAATTAGTTCCACAATTGGCGTTTGATTGTGCCCAGTCCCTGCTGCTGGTAAAGTCCTTTCCTTTCCCCTCTGGGAAGTGGCCTGTGGGGGAGGGGCACTGGCCACCGCAGCTTTGGGAACTCACAGTTCTGGGGGGTGCTCGCAGCCAATCCAGCTGGTCCAGACTGGGGTACACTGTGTGTCTGGTCACTGACGTGGCCCCAAGGGCTGTTCTGTACTGTTTCTGGTTATTTAGTAGTTGTTCTGGAGGACAAACTAAAACGCGCATGTTGTTAAGCCGCCATCTTGACCCAGAAGTCTGCCATTACTGTTATGGCAGAGTTTTGGGATCTGTTCATCATGCCAATTATTGTGTTCTATTCTGTTCAATGTTTAGCTCATCAATATTTCTGTTTTAAAGATTGGCATATGGAACAAAACATACTATTTCAGGCACATTTTATGATCTATACATCTGTGACTTTCTTTGTTCTAGACCCTATGCTACTTGTCATGGTCAGTTTCATGTGTCAACTTGGCCAAGTGGTTGTACCTGTTTGTCTGGTTGGGTAAGTGCTGGCTTGTCTGTTGCTATGAGGACATTTCATAGAATTAAATCATGATCATGTCAACTGCATCCACAGCTGATTCTATTTGTTATCAGCCAAAGGAGAGTGTCTTCTGCAATGAGTGATGCTTAATCTAATCACTGAAAGCCTTTTAAGGAGTATTCAGAAGAGACAGGCTCTCTTCCTGCTTCGGTTGGTGAGCCTCTCCTGTGCAGTTCATCCAGACCCTCCATTGGAATCGTCGGCTTCACAGCCTGCCCTGTGGATTTTGGACTCTGCATTCCCGCGGTCTCCTGAGATACTTTTATACATTTTATATTTGTGAGTGTTCCCTGTTGATTCTGTTTCTCTAGATAACTCTAACTAATACACTACTACTCATGCAGGCCATGAGTGAATTCACCTTTTTGACAGCAGTATCAGTCACTGTGTTGATTTATGTTGTGCCTGTAGTCAAAATGCTTAAAACTTTAACTCTGCTGCTAAGTGTCCATCTATTTGGTACTTGTGCAGTTGTTTTAGGACCTGGTACAAGTTTTAAGTTGATGTTTTACTTTTCAGCTTATTAAACTCACACTGTTGTTCCTGTTTGTCAAGCTCATTTTGAATCTTAAATGTCATTCAGTTGAACTAGCTATATTTTACAGCTTATCACCTGCAAATTTGATTAGTGTGCCATTAGTGTCTTCATACAAGTTACTACTGAAAAGTATCAAAAAGGGCAGAGCTGAGTACAGATCTTTTCAGCCGGACTAGAGACTGTCATTCACGGTGAAATAAATCTATCAAACAAGGCCTCCTGCTGGTCATCTGCCTTCAGCTACTGTTGTATATAGGATTTGAGCCAAGAGATCTATCACAATGTTACCTTGAAACAATTTCTAGTCTTTTCATGGGATTAGTGCTTCAGTGTTGTGTGGAGGCTTGTTTATTTTAAGATAGGGGCCCTTCAAATAGTCCAAATTTATGTTTTTGAATGGAGATTGGCTGGCCTGGTTCAGTTTGTATCTTTCTTGGTACCAGGGCCAAAGAGAAATGTTTTTGGGAGCCAAGGCCTTCTGCCTTAATCACAGAGTTTTTAAAGCATCTAAGAAACTTTAGAACTGTCATTTATTCAAGCTTCTAAAATCTGACTGACAAACCCTCTTATTAATGTGCTCATTTCTTTTAATCTGCTATATCAGTTAACAAGTACTTACGTACCTTATAAAACTAATTAAATAGAAAGGTGCTCTCAGAATTTTCAAATAAGGATAGGGAAAGGTTTTTGTCTTAAAGTGAAGTGAAGTTAAACAAAATGGATAAAAATAGCTATCTGAAAGCATACATCTACAGAATTACCTACCCCAAGAGAGAGCTTTTCTTTAAATTAAATTAGCGTGTTTTTCAAGTTTCCATCAAAGATCAGTGTATAGTCTTTCAAAAAAGAAAATGAAATGTAATGATACAAAGAAATCATAACTTACTTAACTGATTGTAACTTGGCCATCTTGGATAGCCATCTATGAATAGAAGTGTGAAGGGTGATTATCTGCAAGGATCCTGGAAAGGAGGAGAATGATATTTTCTTTATGTAGCCCTTTCCAGGGAATCCTATTTATTATTGTTTATTTTTAATTATATGGTAATATGTGAATACATTCATCTTGTAAAAATGATGAAACATTACGGGTAAGTGTAAGTTCCCTTTCACCAATCTTCTTGCTGCCAATTCTGATCAGGGAGGCTTTTTTTTTTAATTGACAAATCTTCACGTACATACAGTCCATATATGGTGCACAATCAATGGCACACAATATCATCACATAGTTGTGTGTTCATCACCATGATCATTTTTAGAACATTTATATCATTCCAGAAAAAGAAATAAAAAGAAAAAAACTCATACATACCATACCCCTCACCCTCCCTCTCATTGACCAATAGTATTTCAATCTACCCAATTTATTTTATACCTTACCCCCCCTATTATTTATTTTTATCCATATTTTTTATTCATCTGTCCATATCCTAGATAAAAGGAATATCAGACACAAAGTTTCACAATCACGCAGTCATGTTGTAAAAGCTATATCATTATATAATCATCTTCAAGAACAAAGGCTCCTAGAACACAGCTCAACAGTTTCAGGTACTTCCCTCCAGGCACTTCAACATACCATAAACTAAAAAGGGATATATATATAATGCATAAGAATAACCTCCAGGATAACCTCTCGACTCTGAAATCTCTCAGCCACTGAAACTTTATTTTGTCTCATTTCTCTCTTCCCCCTTTTGGTCAAGGAGGCTCTCTCAATTCCTCAATGCTCGGTCCTGGCTCATCCCAGGAGTTCTGTCTCACATTGCCAGAGAGATTTATACCCCTGGGAGTCATGTCCCACGTAGGGGAGGAGGGCAGTGAGTTCACCTGCTGAGTTGGCTTAGAGAGAGAGGCCATGTCTGAGCAACAAAAGAGGCTCTCTGGGGGTGACTCTTAGGCCTAATTATAAGTAGGCTTAACCTATCCTTTTCAAGAATAAGTTTCCTAAAACCCCAAGATCGAGGGCTCAACCTACTGATTTGGTTGTCCCCACTGCTTGTGAGAATATCAGGAATTCTCCAAATGGGAAAGTTGAATATTTCTTCCTTTCTCCCCAGCCCCAAGGGGACTTTGCAAATATTTCTATATTCACTGCCACACCTCAACATTTTAATATGTAGTCTTGCCTGCCTTCTTAGAGGAAATGTCTTGTACAGATGATCAAGCCCTGATTCTTTTCTTTATTTTTTCTGAGCTAACCTTATTTTCATTTTTAAATTTTGTTGTGGCAACATATATACAACATAAAATTTCCCACTCTAAAGAATATAATTCACTGGTATTAATTACATTCACAATGTTGTGCTATCATCACCACCATCCATTACCAAAACATGCCAAAAACATTTCCATCATTCCAAATAGAAACTCTATACCCATTAAGCAATGAATGTCCATACCCACCTACCCCCCAGTAACTGGTACTCTGTACTCTGTTCTCTATCTCTATGCATTGCTTATGCTAGATATTTTATACATGTGAGTTCATATAAAATTTGTCCTTTTGTGTCTGGCTTATTTAACTCAACATGATGTATTTAGGGTTCATCCATGTTGTTGCACATATCAGAACTTCATTCCTTTTTATGGCTGACTATAATTCCTTTGTGTGTATATAACACATTTTGTTTATTCCTTTGTCAGATGATGGACACTTGGATTACTTTCATCTTTGGCAATTGTGAATAATGCTGCTATGAATATTGGTGTGCAAATATCTGTTTGAATTCTTGCTTTCAATTCTTCTGGATATTTACCTAAAAATGGGATTTGGTGAGCCATAGGGTAATTCTATACTTAGCTTTCTGAGGAATCACCAAACTGTTTTCCACAGCAGCTGTACGATTTTACATTCCCACCAACAATGTATAAGGGTTCCTATTTTCCACATCCTTGCCAATATTTATTTCCTGTGTGTTAAAAATGAATAATAATAGCTATCCTAGTAGGTGTAAAGTGGTATCTCATTATGGTTTTCGTTTGCATTTTTGTAATGGCTAACAATATTGCGCATCTTTTCATGTGCTTATTGGCCATTTGTATATCTTCTTTGGAAAAATGTCTATTCAAGTCATTGCTCATTTTAAATTTGGGTTGTTGTGTTTTTGTTGTTGAGTTGTAGGAGTTTTAAAATATATTCTGGATATTAAACCCTTATCAGATATGTGAGTTCCAAATATTTTATCCCGTTATTTGGGTTGTCTTTTCATTTTCTTGATGGTATATTTAATGCACAGAAGTTTTTAATTTTCATGAATTCTAGTTAATCTACTTTTTCTTTATTGCCCATGCTTTTGGTGCCATATCTACATTCTGGCAGGTTTTGCAAACCAGAACAGGAGGTTTGTTATTACTGTTGAGATTTTCCATTTCTTCTTAAGTCAATTTAGGTAATTTGTGTGTTTCTAGGAATTTGTCCATTTCATCTAGATTATTTCATTTGTTGACATACAATTGTTCATAGTATCTTCTTATAATCCTTTGTGTTTCTGTGGGGGTCAGTAGTTATATCCCCCCCTCATTACTGATTTTAGTTCTTTGTGTATTCTCTCTTTTCTTTATAAGTCTAGCTAAAATTTTGTCAACTTTATTAACCTTTTCAAAGAACCAACTTTTGTTTTTGTTGATTTTGTCTCTACATTTTTCTATTTTCTATTTCATTTATTTGCTCTAATCATTACTAGTTCCATCCTTCTCTTCACTTGGGGTTTACTCTACCCTTCTTTTTCTAGTTTGTCTACGTGTGAAGTTACACTATTGATTCATGATTTTTCTTCTTTTTTATGTAGGCATTTACAGCCATAAATCTCTGAGCTCTGCCTTCACTGCATTCCTTCAGTTTTGGCATATAACTTTTTTATGAGATTTCAGTTTTTTAAATATAGAACTCTTTTTTATTTTATTTATTTATTTATTTATTTTTTTTTTGGGTGCATGGTCTGGGAATTGAACCCGGGTCTCCTGCATGAAAGGCGAGCATTCTACCACTGAACCAACCGTGCACCCCTTTAAATATAGAATTCTTAAAGCACATTCACAGTATAGTATGGTGTGTTTTTGTTTTTATTCAACTCTAAGTATTTTTTACTTTTCATTGTGATTTCTTCTTTGACCCATTGATGGTTTAAGAGCATGCTATTAAATCACCACATTTTTTTCAACTACATTTACTAGCTCATATAATTATCTGAAAACAAAGTAATCTCTCTTTCCTTCTCATATCCTTGGCACAATTTATTATACTTTTTTATGTAAAATATATATACAAAAAGCAATAAATTTCAAAGTGCATTGCAACAAGTAGTTTTAGAACAGATTTCAGAGTTTGATATGGGTTAAAGTTCCACAATTTTAGGTTTTCCTTCTAGCTCCTCTAAGATACTGAGACTAAAAGAAATATCAATATAATGATTCAGCAGTCATACTCATTTGTTAAATCCTATCTCTCCTGTTATAGCTCCTCCTTCTCCTTTGATCCATCTCTCAATCTTTAGGAATATTTGGGTTATGCCCATTATAAATTTTTCATGTTGGAAAGGGCTGACAATAACATGGGATAGGGGGATGGAACTAGTTGATGTTCTGGAGAAGGTGGCCTCTTTGGGTTTCAGGACTTATCTGGTCTGGGAACCCCTCTAGAGGTTGTAGGTTTTTGGAAAATAATCATACTGCATGAAAGTTTTGTAAACTCTCAGATAGAACCCTAGGTGTTCTTAGAGTTGGCAGGAATAGTTTTGGTTGGGGTTTCGCAAACCATGGTAAATAGCAATATCAAGCTGAAGCATGCATAAGAGTAGCCTCCAGTAGGCTCCCAACTCTATTTAAACCCTCTCAGCAACTGACACCTTATTTTGTTACAATTCTTTGCCCCTATTTGGTCACAAAGGCACTGTTGATCCCACAGGGGCAGGGCCACTCTCATCTCCGGGATTCAAGTCTCATGTTGCCAAGGAGACTCCTGCCCCCAGATCATGGCCCAGCATATTGGAGAGGGTAAAGATTTTATTTGCAGAGTTGGGCTTAGGAAGAGAAAGGCCACATCTGAGCAACAAAAGAGGTCCTCTGGAAGGAACTCTTAGGCATAACTATAGGTAGGCCTAGCTTCTCCACTACATAAATAAGCTTCACAAGAGCAAGTCTCAAAATCAAGGGCTTGGCCTATGGGTTTAGTAGTCCCTAATGTCTGAGGCAGTATCAGGGATTTCTCCAGTAGCAAAGCATAATAGTTCCATTTTTTCCCCTCTCATCTCTCAAGGGACCTTGGAAATACTTTTTAATTATCTGCTGAACATATTCCTGGATGTGTCTGAGTATTATATTAAGCTATACAGAATTACAAGCCCTCATTCCCATTCTGGGCTCCATGTGTTTGGGTTGTTTAAATGATCTATCCAGACAGGCTGAGTTAGATTATGTGTTACAGAAAATTTAGGTTTTGGACAATATAAACATCTCTTCCTTTAGTCTCATTGGATAGGTGAAGTTCTAAAATACAGACAATGTCCTCCTTATCCTTCTATTCTGATTTACCTTAGTCCCAACATGAATGGCTTCATTCCTTTATCTAATTGAACCCTGAGCTCTTTTTCAGTTTCTTTAACAGTTGTTATACGTGACACTGCTAACTTTCAGATGTGCAGAACTCCTGAGTCTTAGGTGTCACACAGGTACCGAATGTTCCAAGGAAATGCCAGGTTATACATATATAGCACAGCCTTTCAAAATCTAGAAATAACAATTACAGCTCCAGACTAAATGTGACTGCTATAAGAGCTTACAATCTAGGCCCTTGTTTTCTTATAAGTCTTTTCTAGATGAGACCATACAATATTTTCTCTTTTGTTTCTGGCTCCTTTTGCATCACATAATGTCCCCCAGGTTCATTCACCTCGTTCCATGCCTCACGACTTCACTCCTTTCTGTAGCTGCACAATATTCGATCACATCTATACACCACAGTTTACCACTCTACTTCACAGTCAGTGTATCCTTCAGCCACCTGCATCCATTTGGCATCATGTATAATGTTCTAGGTCAACCATCCATGTTCCACATTATTCTCATTTAGTTGTACAATCATCAACACTCAATTTTAGGTAATTTTCATTGCTCCCAAGAGAAAGTAGTTGATAAACACACCCTCACCAAATAAATAATCCAAACCTCCTGTTCTAGTTTGCTAGCTGCCAGAATGCAATATACCAGAAATAGAACAGCTTTTAAAAAGGAGAGTTTATTAAGTCACAAATTTACAGTTCTAAAGCTGTGAAAATGTCCCAATTAAAGCAAGTCTATAGAAATGTCCAATCTAAGGCATCCAGAAAAAGACACCTTGGTTCAAGAAGGCTGATTATGTTCAGGGTTTCTCTCTCAACTGGAAAAGCACATGGGAAACATGGCAACGTCTGCTAGCTTTCTCTTCAGGCTTCTTGTTTCATGAAGCTCTCCTGGGGGGGCATTTCCCTTCTTCATTTTCAAAGGTCTCTGGCTGTGTGGGCTTTCCTGGTCTTCATGGCTCTGAAGCATTTTCCAAAATGTTTCCTCTTTTAAAGGATTCCAGTAAACAAATCAAACCCACCTGGAATGGGTGGAGTCACATCTCCCTCTAATCAAAGTTTAATACCCACAATTGGGTGCATCACACTTCCGTGGAGGTAATCTAATCAAGTTTCCAACCTACAGTTCTGAATAATAGGGATTAAAAGAAATGGCTGCCTCCACCAGATGGATTAGGATTAAAACATGGCTTTTCTAGGGTACATAATCTTTTTAAACCAGCACACCTCCCCTTAGCTCTTGTCCTTCCCCACAATTATTACCACTGGTATTGCTGTGGTACTGTTGATATCTTCCTGTTAAACATAGACCATAGCATGCAATGGTAGTTTTTCCTCTATATCCCTCATTTATTGATTATTTGTACATGATTCATACCTTTGAAGTAGTTCATGCAAGAACTTATTTATATTGGTAGTGTTACTCAATGGGATACATGAATTTATACAACATTTTTCAGTCATTTTCACATTCAATATGGCAATATTACTTATTGACCTACTAATGAACTTCCTTCACTTCTATCCATTCCCTTACATTTAAGTTCATCCTCATTAGCTAATCTTCCATCTAAATCTACCTTCCATGTATCTTTATGTCCCCTATATTCTATATTAAAAGCCTCTGAGTTTACCTTTACCGAAGTCATAAAAGCAAAATCATACAGTATCTATCCTATTGTGTCTTGCTTATTTCACTTAGTGTTATGTCCTCAAGGTTCATCCCTGTTGTCCTATGCTTCAGGACGTCTTTTCATCTTACTGCTGCATAATATTCCATTGTATGTGTATACCATATTTTGTGTATCCACTCGTCTGTTGATGGGCTCTAGGATTGTTTTCATCTTTTGACAATTGTGAATAATGCCACTATGGATATAGGTGTGCAAATATCTGTTTTACTGTTTTCAGCTCTTCTGGGTATATCCCGAGTAGTGGTATTGCTGAGTTTAGGGCAACCCAATATTTAGTTTTCTAAGGAACTGCCAGACTGTCTTCCACAGTGGCTGTACAATTATATATTCCCATCAGCAGTGCATAACTGTCCCAATTTCTCCACATCTCTCCAGCATTTTTAGTTTCCTGTTTGTTTAATAGCAGCCATTCTTATAGGTGTGAGGTGATAACACATTGTAGTCTTGATCTTCATTTCCCTTATAGCTAATGAAAATAAGCATCTCTTCATGTGCTTTTTAGCCATCTGTCTTTGATATTTGGAAAAATGTCTATTCATATCACTAGGCTATTTTATAATTGGGTTGTTTGTTCTTTTGTTGTTGAGTTGTATGATTTTTTTTTATGTCTGCAGGATATCAAACCTTTATCTGATATGTGATTTCCAAGTATTTTCTTTCACTGAGTGGGCTGCCTGTTCATCTATTTGACAAAGTCTATTGAGGCCCAAAAGTATTTTATTTTGAGGAGTTCCCATTTATCTATTTTTTTCTCTTATTGATTATGCTTTAGGTGTAAAGTTTACAAAGGTACTTCCTATTACTAGGTTTTGAAGATGTTTCCCTATTTCTTCTAGGAGGTTTTTTTTTTTTTTTTTTTTGGTGCATGGTCCAGGAATTGAACCCGAGTATCCCACATGAAAGGTAAGCATTCTACCACTGAGACACTCATGCACCCTGTTCTAGGGGTTTTATGGTACTGCTTCTTATTTTTAAGTCTTTGATCTACTTTGGGTTAATATTTGTATACAGTATAAGGTAAGGGTCCTCTTCCATCATTCTTTTGGTTATTAATATCCAGTTCTCTCATGCCCATTTACTGAAAAGACTATTTTGTCCCAGTTCAGTGGATATGGGGACCTCGTCAAAGATCAGTTGACTATAGATTTGGTGGTCTATTTCTCGATTTTATATAGTCTCGATTTTATTCCATTGTTGAATACTTCTATCTTTGTGGCAGTACCATGTAGTTTTGACCACTGTGGCTTTGTAATAAGCTTAAAAATCAGGAAGTATTAATTCTCCCACTTTGTTCTTCTTTTTTTAGGATAATTTTAGCTATTCAAGGTCTCTTTCTCTTCCAGATGAATTTGATAACTAGCTTTTCCAAGTCTTCAAAGTAGGTTGTTGGAATTTTTATTTGTATAATGTTAAATCTGTACATTAGTTTGGGTAGAATTGACATCTTAATTACATTTAACTTTCCTATCCATGAGCAGGGAATGTCTTTCCACTTATTTAGATCTTTCAAAATTTCTTTTAGCAATGCTAATGTCATTTTCTGTGTACATGTCCTTTACATCACTGGTTAAGTTCTTTGTTTTTTAACTTTTAAAAAATTGTTCTAGTTTACTAGCTGCCAGAATGCAATATACCAGAAATGGAATTGCTTTTAAAAGGGGAATTTAATAACTTGCTAGTTTACAGTTTGTTTTTTGTTTTTTGTTTTTTTTTACATGGGCAGGCACCAGGAATCGAACCCGGGTCCTCGGACACAGCAGGCAAGTGTTCTTACCTGCTCAGCCACCGTGTCCCACCCTAGTTTACAGTTTTAAGGTTGAGAAAATGTCCCAATTAAAACAAGTCTATAGAAATGTCCAATCAAAGGCATCCAGGGAAAGATACCTTGGTTCAAGAAGGCCAATGAAGTTCAGGGTCTCTCTTTCAAGCGAGAAGGTACATGGTGAACACAGTCACGGTTTCTCTCTCAGCTGGAAGGGCACATGGTAAGCATGGCGTCAAGTGCTAGCTTTCTCTCCTGGCTTCCTGTTTCATGAAGCTCCCTGAGAGGCATTTTCCTTCTTCATCTCCAAAGGTCGCTGGCTCGTGGACTCTCTGCTTCGTGGTGCTGCAGCATTCTCTGCTGTCTCCAAATCTCCTTCATTGTCTAAAATGTTTCCTCTTTTATAGGACTCCAGAAACTTATCAAGACCCACCCAAATGGGTGGAGACATGTCGCCACCTAATCCAGCTTGACAACCACTCTTGATTAAATCACATCTCCAGGGAGATGATCTGATTACAGTTTCAAAATACAGTATTGAATAGAGATTATTCTGCCTTTATGAAATGGGATTTAGATTAAAACATGGCTTTTCTAGTGGACATACATCCTTTCAGACCAGCATAAAAATTGTGAATTATAACATATATACAAAAAGCAATACATTTCCAAGTACATTTTAGCAAGCAGTTATAGAACAGATTTTAAAGTTTGGTATCATTGAGGACAATGCTAGCTATGGGTTTTTCATATATTCCTTTCATCATATGCGGAAGTTTCCTTTGAGTCCTACCTTTTGAAGTGTTTTTATCAGAAAGGATGCTGCATTTTGTTAAATCCTCAGCATGCTGTTTTGACCACAGTAGCTTTGTAATAAGTTTTAAAGGCCAGAGATGTGACTCTTCCAACTTCATTCTTCTTTTTCAAGATGATTTTGGCTATTTTGGGTCCCTTACCCTTCCACATAAATTTGACTTCTACAAAGAAGTTTGTTGGGATTTGTTTAAGTTTGCCTTAGGTAACAGAATGCAATATACCAGAAATGGATTGGTTTTTGCAATGGGGATTTATTAACTTACAATTTGCAGTTCTTAGGCCATGAAAATGTCTAACCCATCACATCAGCAGGATGATATCTGGACTCTGAAGACAGTCTGCTGGTGTCCAGGACACTTCTGCCACATCGGGAGACACATAACTGGTGTCTCCTGGTTCTTCACTCCCAGGTTTTGCTTTCTGTTTCTGATTCCAGTGGCTTCCTCTTTGAGATTTTGGGGGTCCTCTTTTAGCTTCTTGGGCTTTTCTCTAAGAGCTTCTCTTAATTTTGTCTCTTGGCTTCTGTATGTGTTTCACCCTCTTATAAAGGACTCCAGTAAGGAGAGTAAGACCCACTTGAATGGGGTGGATCACATCTCAATTGAAATAACCTAATCAAAAGGTCCCATCCACAACAGGTCTGCACCTGCAGAATGAACCAAAAGAACATGGTCTTTTCTGGGGTACATAAAAGCCACAAACTAGCACAGAATTTAATTGGGATAGCATTAAATCTATAAATCATTCTGGGTAGAATTGATATTATCTTAATTAATTTTTTTAATTAGAGAAGTTGTGGGTTTACAGAACAATCATGCATAAAATAGAGGCTTCCCATACACCACCCCACCACCAACACTTGTGTTAGTGTGGGAAATTTGTTATAATTGACGATGACACTTTTTTTGGTAATTCTATTTTTAAACAGTAATTGCATTTGTTATAATTGATGAAAGATTTTTAAAGTTGTACTATAACTATTGTCCATAGTTTTCATAGACTTATTTTTCCCCATATCCCAACCTATTTTTTATGCATGTCTTTATTTTATTGCTCATCTACCCAAACATTGGATAAAGAGAGTGTCCATCACAAGGTTTTTGCAATCACATGGTCGCACAATAAAAGCTATATAGTTATACAATCATTATCAAAGATTAAGGCTACTGGATTACAGTTCAACAATTTCATGTATTTCTTTCTAGCTATTCTAATACACTAGAAACTAAAAAATAATATCTATATAATGAGTCAGTAGTCATAATTATTTATTAATTCCTATTTCTCAGTTACACCTCCTCCCTCTCATTTGATCACTGTATCAATCTTCAAGGATATCTGGGCAATGACCATTTTAACTTCTTCATGCTGGAGAGGGGTGTTGACCTTATGGGGTAGAAGAATGAAACTGGTTGATGCAATTGATATCTTAACAATATTTAGTCTTCTAATCCATGAGCATGGAATATCCTTCCATTTATTTTTATCTTTGATTTCTTTTGGCAAAGTTTTGTAGTTTTCCATATATAAGTCCTTTAAATCCTCAAATTTATTCCTAAAATGGATTTTTTCTTTATTTTCTCCTCAGATTGTTCATTACTATTGTATAGAATCCTGTTTTAGTTGCTAATGCTGCCAGAATGTAATTGTGCCAGTTTGACTCTGTGGTGTACCCCAGAAAAGCCATGTCCTTTAATCCTCATTCAGTGTTGCTGGGTGGGAGCTTTTTGATAATCCATGTAGATGTGACCCACCCAATTGTGGGTGGTAACTTTTGATTAGATGGTTTCATGGAGATATGTCTCCACCCATTCAAGGTGGGGTTGCTTACTGGAGATGTTTGGAGATGAAAACGGAAAATGCCCCCAGGAGGAGCTTCATGAAACAAGAAGCCTGGAGAGAAAGCTAGCAGACATGGCCATGTTCACCATGTGCCATCCCAGTTGAGAGAGAAACTCTGAACATCATCAGCCTTCTTGAACCAAGGTATCTTTCCCTGGATGCTTTTAGATTGGACATATCTATAGCCATGCTTTAATTGGGACATTTTCAAGGACTTAGAACTGTAAACTTGCAACTTATTAAATTCCTCTTCTTAACAGCCATTTCATTTCTGGTATATTGCATTCTGGCAGCTAGCAAAATAGACAAGCAATGTACCAGAAATGGGTTGGCCTTATAAAGGGGATTTATTAAGTTACAAGCTTACAATTCTAAGGTCACCAAAAAATTTCAAACTAAGGCATCCAGAGAAAGATACCTTGACTCTGAAGAAAAGGCCAATGGCATTCTGGGTTTCTCTGTCACATGGGAAGGCACATGGTGACATCTGCTGGCTTTCTCTCCCAGCTTCTAGTTTCAAATGGCTTCCCCAGGGGTGTTTTCTTTTTTCTTCTCCAAACAGCTCTGTCTGTGTGGGCTCTGAGGCTTTTTCCAAAATGTTTGCCTCTTAAAGGATTCCAGTAAGTAGATTATGATCCACTGTGCATGGGCAGAGACACATCTCCATGGAAAACACATAAATCAAAAAGTCCCACCCACAATTGAGTAGATCATATATCCGTGAAAACAACTTAATCAAAATGAACCCACCCAGGGCTGGGCCCTCGATCTTTGGGGTTTGCCCCTGTGGAATTTGTTCCTGTGGAGGAGAAGTTGGGCCTACTTGTGGTTGTGCTTGTGAGTCACCCTCAGAAAACCTCTTTTGTTGCTTAGATGTGGCTTCTCTTTTTAGGTCAGCTTGGTGGATCAGCTCACTGCCCTCCCCCCTGCATGGGCCATGACTCCCAGGGGTGTGGATCTCCCTGGTGGCATAGGGTGGGGCTCCTGGGATGGGCTGGGACTGGCATCATGGAGTTGGGAGGGATGCCTTCTTGACTGGAGGAGGGAAGAGAGAGATGAGGCAGGGTAGGGTTTCAGTGGCTGAGAGGTTTCAGGGGGAGTTGAGGGATTGTCCTTGAGGTTGTTCTTGTGCATTATATGGATATCCTTTTTTTGGTTTGTGGTGTGTTGGAGTGGTTGAAGCGGGGTGCCTGGGACTGTCGTGCTGTGTTCTGGTGGCCTTGGTTCTTGAGGATGATTGTGTAGCTGTATAGCTTTTGCAGTATAGCCATGTGACTGTGGGGACCTTGTGTCTGGTGCTCCTTTTGTCCAGGGTATGGACGGATGAGTGGAAAAATAGGGATTGAAAGTGAATGGATAATGGGGGTAGGGTGGGGGGTGGGAAGAATTGGGTGGATTGAGGGGCTGGTGATCAGTGGTGGGGAGGGGTGTGGACTGTGGCTTGTGTTTTTTTTTTCTTTTTGTTTCTTTTCTGGAGAGATGCAGATGTTCTGGTGGTGAACCCAGCGATGAGTGCATAGCTGTGTGGTGTTGTTGTGAGTGATTGATTGTATGCTATGGATGGAATGTTTGTGTGTGATGATTTCTCAGTAAATATGTTTTTTAAAAAATGATCCTGCTCAAACAATAAGTTAGCCCCCACAATATTGGACTAGGAAAAAAGAAGATGTCTTTTCTGGGGTACATAATAGTCTTAAACCAGCACAAAGCTCAAATGATTTTTGCATGTTGATCTTGAACTCCACTACTTTACTGAATTGATTTATTAGCTCTAGTAGCTTTGTTGCAGATTATTCAGGTCTCTCTCTATAGGATCATGTCATGAACAAAAAATGAAAGTTTTACTTCCTCTTTTCTAGTTTGGATGCATTTTATATCTTTTTCTTGCCCAATTTCTCTGACAAGAACTATGAGTGCAATGTGGAATAAGAGAAGTGACTGTCGGCATCCTTTTCTTCTTCCAAATCCTATAGGGAAAGCTCTCAGTGTTTCAGTATTACGAATGATTCTTCCTACCTTTTTAAAGTTGCCTTTTCTTAATTCAGTCCTCATCTTTTATCTGTTTTCCAGACCTCTAAGAAAGTTGGTTCTACCAGTTTCCCCCTACATTTGCTGTAGGGAGAAAGAACCTGGGAGTTTCTCACTCCAGTATCTTGCTAACCTTATTCATTTGAATCTCCTCCTATGCTTACTAGCTGGAATTCTTTTGTAAAGAATTTCCCCTTACCAACTTGGTCTATTTAGTATCCCAAAACACAATTTATACATAATTTGCAGGGTAAATGCTTAATTCTCTTGTGATTATATTTCTAAAAATTTGTTTAAATTAGTATTTTCAAACTTTGAACAATTTTATTAGAGAAACTATTTAAAGTTGTGGTTATGTCTCCAGAATAGCAGATAAAAGCCTTAATCCAACGGGTACATGAAACTTGACACATAAGCAATGAAAGATAGAAAATACTTTTGCAATATTAGGTATTGAAAAAGAAAGTGAATGAGTTCTTAATATTTAACTTGAATGCTAGTACTTGAGACAAAAGCAGTTTTAGAGGAAGAAAAGGTAGATGGACACTTGGGTGCTTTGAAGGGATCCACTGAGTACTTTCAAGGGCTTTTACAATTTGATGGCACTGGTTCTTATATCTGATTTCACACAGGACTTAAGCCCTTTCCATTTCTTTGGCACATGTATTACCAACACTGCTTTTGTTCCCAGTAACCATGGCCCATGATCAGGGCAATTCTGGGCTTGTAAATGGATAGAGCCACCTTTTCTAATGTTCCCAGTATTCTGGGGAATTAAAGAGGTGGATATGAGTGAGTGAAGTAAAATAACTGAGCCCAAAATAGTAAAAAGCAAGAGGAAGGAGAAAAAATATTAATGCCAGGACTTTGAGGTATGAGGAAGGACCAGAGCTGGGACTAGAGTGAAGCAAGCGAGATGCCTATAGTGCTGATTCTGCACTTGCCCAATGCTGAGAGTAAGTGTGTTCTTAAATTTTACACCTTAGGACAGTGGCTGAGGTCTGTCAATGGGACCAGGGCAGTTAGACCCATGGAAGGACTAGATATTATGGCCTTAGTGGTCCTAGTCAAAGAGGTCCCTGATATAGGAATCAGAACCCAAGCAAAAAATCTAAGGCTGCATATGAAAACCAGGATCCTGTGCAATAGCAGAATAAGGGCAATACCATAGTAGACTGAATATTGGAGGTCAAGAAAAGCTTCATGGAGGAGACTTGTGTTGTATTCTAAAAGATGAATCAGAAACTTCTAAGGCCAAAAAAAGGTGTGGGAAGAAGCATGATAGTAAAGCTAGAAGAAAAAAACATGTGTAGAAACATGGAGGCATGAAATAGGAGGGTTTGTGCCTGCAATATAGATAATATAGTTGGGGACTATATAGTCTCACACATAAGTTAAAGTTTTAAAATATGAATTACCATCTATTTTCAGCATCCAGCAATATTGACATTTCTTTGTTCTTCCTCATACAAAAACATTTTTAAATTTGTACATTTAGTCACTATCATTATACACTCTAGGCATTTGTTCTAGTTTGCTAGCTGTGGGAATGCAATATACCAGAAACGGAATGGCTTTTAAGAAGGGGAATTTAATGAGTTGCTAGTTTACAGTTCTAAGGCCGAGAAAATGTCCCAATTAAAACAAGTCTATAGAAATGTCCAATCAAAGGCATCCGGGAAAAGATAGATACCTTGGTTCAAGAAGGCCGATGAAGTTCAGGGTTTCTCTCTCATCTGGAAAGGCACATGGCGAACACAGTCACAGTTTCTCTCTCGGCT
>PVIY010048414.1:0-17728 GCA_004026745.1 Myrmecophaga tridactyla
AAAAAAATGAGACACATCATCAGACAGATCTTCCCTTTTGCCCTTGTTAAACCTATTATGCTATTTTTGGGACAGAACAAATAAGAAATTGAAAATGTATTGTTATTTGAGTACTTTGTTCTGAGGTATTTTTGAGGTCACAAAACAAGAAAAAAAAAAAGCAGTGTCTCAAAAACTGGACTTGAGATTCCACTCTGAGGCAAGAAATAAAGACTTTATAAAGTTTTATATTTTTTTCCCTCTCGACCAACTAAGCATTTTCTTGGATCCTGGGTACAAAAATGTCTGGAAATTTCCCATTGTTTAGGGGTAAATTGTCATTGTCATTGCTGCACATCAGGAGAAAAGTAGGAAAGAGACCCTGACACCAAGCCAGGGAAAATGTGATACGTGAGTCTTACATAGTAACTCTTTTACGTTCTCCCTGTTTGTTTGTTCTTGTTTCAATAAATATAAGTTTCAACAAATTCTTAGAAAAGGTCTAGCCTAGCCACTGTTGATTTGTGGGGGGAAAGCTTTTTCTATATTATTCTTGAGAAGGTGTGGCAATGTATTAACCTAAAACCCTTTCCAATGTGAAGAAATGACATTACTCTCAGGTTATGACATTTGTTTCTCTCAGCTTACATAAACATTGAATGTCAGTTTGTTTTATTTTTAATTTTTATTGCATAATTTCACTGTTTTCTTGTGATTCTCTCTAATTGACTATGAACACCTTAATATTAGAGAGAGATTCTATCCAAATGCTACGTTTCTAATACTCTGTAAAGATCTTGGCATATCCATAGAAACTAAAATAAATATTCTTTGAGTGTATAAATGGACATGTTTGAGCAATAAGCCCCACAATATATATTCTCTGAATGAAGGCTTGACATAGTTGAACAAAGAACAGACTTTGTCACCATGGCTTCTGTGGGACAATCATAGCCATAAAAGTATTAGCATGCGTGATATTCCCCTGTTCTCAGCATACTCTGGGACAAACATAGATGTCAAATTCTGGGAAAGGGTCCTAACTCTTGGCTTTGCAATATTTATGATGCCTGATGAGGGGAACGAATACTTCCAATGGCATAATGAAGGACTGTCAAAACATTGGCCACAAGCCCTGTTCTATCTCTGCAACATGCATTAGTTGGGAGAATATCAATTCCTCTTCTGATGTGATCATGGAGGCAGATTCATAACTTGTGTTTGCAATAATATGGTATGGTGGAAACATGCCTTCCAGTCTTGTACCACTTTAGCATTTTTGGTTTCAGGGAATATCAGCCAATCCTGTGCTTATCAGGAGACTAATGTACAAATCTTGTGCTTGAAGTTTGTGCCAGTTTGAATCTGTTATGTACTCCAGAAAAGTCATGTCCTTTAATCCGCATTCAATTTTGCCAAGTGGGATCTTTCTCATTGTTTCCATGGAGATGTGACCCACTAAATTGTGGGTGGTAACTTTTGATTAGAAGGTTTTCATGGAGATGTATCTCCACCTATTCAAGGTGGAGCTGCTTACTGGAGTCCTTTAAGAGGGAACCATTTTGGAAAGAGCCAAGAGAGCTAAAAGAGCCCACACAGCCAAAGATCTTTGGAGATGCATAAGGAAAACGCTCCCAGGGAAGCTGCTAAAGAAGCCTGGAGGGAAAGCTAGCAGAGGTTGCCATGTGCCTTTCCAACAGACAGAGGTGTTCTGGACCCATTGGCATTTCTTGATTTGAACTATCTTTCCATGGATACCTTAGTTTGGACATTTTCATGGCCTTAGAATTGTAATCTTGCAATGTAATAAATCCCTTTTCTTAAAAAAACATTCCATTTCAGGTATACTGCATTCTGGCAGCTTTTACAAACTAAAACACAGCTATATAGCATTGTGGATTATTAACTCCATTTCTGGAAGGCCAGTAGGCAAGATTTAAATCTTTGACAGTTATTTATAAACTCTTTGATGTGGAATTAGGAAATAACCTGATATTTTTCTTTGTCTCAAAGTTATATGAGTATCTAATGAGTCTCCTGTAACAAAGCAAAAAATTATCTCTGTAAAATTATTAGGGAAATTAAATTTGTTTATGTTTATTGTAAGGGGGATGATTTTATAAAATCCAATTAAATGGAGGGCTTCAAGGGTAGTTCAGTGGCAGAATTCTCACCTGCCATGTGGGAGACCAGGGTTCGATTCCTGGCCCATGCACTTCTCAGACAAACAAGCAAACCATAAGCAAACAACAAACAAAAGCCAAACAAACAAAAATTCAACAAGTAATGCTACAATAAGGGGATATTTGCATGAAAACGAATGAAATGTGAACCCCGCCACAGCATACAAACAAAAATACAGTTAAATTTAAAATGTAACTTAAAAATCTGGAAAAGGAGGCTGCCATGAAAGTGAAGGAATTATGAAACCTGGAAAAGAGCCAAAAAGTCCTTTCCAGGATATGTCAAAGCTTAGATACTACCAAAGACATCATTTGTTTAATCCTTACTGATCACTAACTTTCTCAGATTTCCATTAAAAAAAATACAGCAATATATGCATACAAATCATATGGGAATCTTATTGAGGTGCAGCATTTATAAAAGAGTCCTGAGTGATATTAATGCTGGTAGTATTCAGAACACAGTAGCAATGAGGACAGAACAATGATGACTATAGTTTTAAAATTAATCTATTGTACTTATTATGAGTTTTAGAAATGACCTCTAAGATAACAATGTATTGTAAGGTTTAAATTATATATACAGGTAATATAGATGACAGCAAAGGCAGGAAGGATGGGTGTGGGAAATGGTAGCATATTGTTAAAATTTGCTTACATTATACATTATAACTTATATAAGATTATTTGAAGGTGTACTTAATAAATTAAAGATGTATACTGTAAATCTATAGCAATAATTAAAAATTCAAAATAAAGAGGGTGTGGTGGTGTGAAGCCGTATATTACCCAGAAAATCATGTTCTTAAATCTCATCCATTTCTGTGGGTGTGAACCCATTGTAAGTAGGACATTTTGACGAAGGTATGTCCCACCTCATTCAGGGTGGGTCTTAATCCTATTACTGGAGCATTTTATAAAGAGGACAAATACAAAGAGAGAGAGAGAGAGAGAGAATGCCACAAAAACAAGATGATGAAATCAGGGGAACCTGGAAGAGAAGGGAGAGTTCGGAAGACACAGCCAAGTCCCTTGCCATGTGGCAGGAGCCACGGATCATCACTAGCCAGTCTTTGGGAAGAAAGCATCACCTTGATGATGCTTTGATTTGGATATTTTCTTGGCCTCACAAAAATAAGCTAATGAATTCCCATTGTACAAGGGGAACCATTTAATGGTTTTGCTTTAAGTAGCCTAGAAAACTAAAGCAGAGGGCGGGCCACAGTGGCTCAGCAGGCAGAGTCCTCGCTTACCATGCTGGAGACCAGTGTTCGATTCCTGGTGCCTGCCCATGCCAAAAAAAAAAAAAGAAAGAAAAGAAAAAACTAAAGCAGAGTATAGCTAATAATCCAATAGAGGAATAAAACTGTGATGCTAAACAATACTCAATCCAAAAGATGTCATGAAGACAGGGAATAAAAATAAAGAAAAATGAGACATTAACAGCAAAATAGGTAGTACTAATGACATGGGAGAGAGAATTATAGATATATTTTCAGCACCCTGGGTAAAAGAAATGAAAAATAATCAGGGAGGATGAAAAAACAAAATGCAACAATACACTTTCTCAAAGAAAGATACTTTTATAAAAATATATAGGTAATACATAAAAGGATGGATAAAGTTATACCATACAAACTCCAATTATAAGAACTTGTCATGGTTATCTTAACACAGGGCATAGAAATCAGACCAAGTAATTTATTAAAGAAAAACAAGGATATCTCACAATGATAAAAGTGTCATTTCAATATGAAGACATAACAATTCTAATATGTATGCACCTAATTATAGAATGTCAAAATCTGTAAAGCAAATAATGACTAGAATAAAACATGTACCAATTCTATAAATATAGTTGGATATTTCAACACTCTTCTCTTTGTAATTGATGAAACAGTGTAGAATATATCAGTAAGCATAAGCTTGATCACGACCAACCAAAATGACCTACTTGAATTCTATAGAACATAATACAAATCAGTGGCAGAATATACATTCTTTTGTGATGCACATTGAACATTCACGGATGCAAATCATATACTGGACCATAAATCAAATCCCAATAAATTTGTTAGGATTAAAATCCTATGCAGTATACTCTCTAACCCAAACAAATTTAAATAAGAAATCACTTTAAAAATCATAGGGATAATTAGAAAATATTATGTACTAAATGGTAGTTGAGTACAACATATCAAAAGTGTGGGATGCATCTTGAGCAGTTCTTAAAGGCAAATGGACACCTTTTAATGTTTATATTAGAAAAAAAGAAAGACTTAAGTCAATTGTCCAGACTTCCACCTTAAGAAGTCAGAAAAAAAAAAAAGAGCAAATTTAAGACAATGTAAAAATAAATAAATAATAAAAATAAGGGCAGGGGTCAATAAATAGGAAATAGGTCCATTTTTTTATTGGAGCAGTTGTAACTTTACAGAAAAATCATGCAGAAAATATGAAGTCCCATATACCCTCCTTATATGCAGTTTCTCTAATATTAGTATTTTGCATTAGTGTGGTAACTATCACAGTTGATGAAAAAATATTATTTCAAGTATACTAACAGCTATAGGTCATAATTTACATTAAGCTTTACTCTTTGTGTTTTTAACTAGTATTTTATTAATTAGATATTTGTTGAGATATAATAATTATTGAATGAATTTTAAATTTATACATTCTTTTCTTTTTTTATAAAACAATGCCTTTGATCAACTAAGACAAATAGAGCTAAAAGTTCTTCTCTAATCTTCCAATATAGCATATTTCTTCATGGAAAGTAAAAAAAATTAGGCACAAACTATTCAGTTTAATAAATGTAAGGCACTGAGTTTCAGATAATATTTCACTGAGCCAATAGTAAACAATATTTCCCACCAATCAGTGCATAAAGTGTAAAAAAATTCTTCCTCAATCTTCTGAGGGAGGAAATGCCAGGAAAGTCAGTGCTCTTGCTAATGGCAAAGGAAAGCAGAAAAATCCAGCTGATGTCAAAA
This sequence comes from Myrmecophaga tridactyla, assembly GCA_004026745.1. NCBI lineage: Eukaryota > Metazoa > Chordata > Mammalia > Pilosa > Myrmecophagidae > Myrmecophaga > Myrmecophaga tridactyla. The sequence goes on from PVIY010048414.1 coordinate 5,159, forward strand.
TTTTATTGGTTTTATTTAAGCAAATTTACACAAGGAAAATTAGTTCTTATAATGAAAAATTATCTTAGCTAGTATCATACCCAGTCAATGACTTTTGTTGACCTAATTAAGAGCAAAAGCATATTGCCTCTTCATGTTGCTCTAAACTTCTTTCCTCTGATGTTTAACTTCAGAGATTGTACAATAAGCAAGTTTCAAAAATTACAGCCAGTTGCTACAAAATAGTTTCATTATGTGATGTTAGAAAAGTGAATACATAGCTCTTCATTGCTAGCATATCTTTTCTAATACTGCGTATGTTAAAAATATGTGGCAATCTGTTGAAGATTATTTTAGGGTAGCCATATTTATCTTTGCATTGCTCATTATAATAAATGTTAGCCATGTTCTAGAAGTCTTATGTACAAAAATATGTGGTGTCACAATGTTTAGAAGGAGAGAGAGGGAAATTTTTGAAGACTGTAATTCAAAGCCTACAGCAATCAAAATTTCAATGGAATAGAAGTAAAGGAAACAATTTATTGGATTTGAGTTCAAAGTTTGACTGAATATATTTTCTAAAATGAGGAAATCCATCTTGAAATTGGTGTAGGGATATTCCAATTTTAAAGAGAAAACATCAACAGAGCATAAAATATAAATCATACATTAAAAATATTGCGGACACTTAACAGTGTCCTGCACATATTCCGTTAGTGCTAGCTTTTCAGGATGTATTGTTGGTTTTCTTCTGAAAGTAACGGTGACTCTTTGTCTAAGGACTTTTCCTGGATGAGCTTGTGAGAGCATCATCACTTTTACTGCCTTCTACTGGCCAGAGTAAGTCAGAAGTCCCTGCCAAATTAAAGTTCTAAGGTTTAAGATGGTAGGATATCTCCTACACTTTACAAAGCCACATTGTAATGGATATGAATATAGAAGGTGGGGGGGAATTGGGACCATTTTTCCAATCAAGATATCCAATCTCTGTACCATTTTATTCCTGAATGCCCAACATATAAATATGCTCAGTCTCATCTCAGGGCTCCCAAAAGTCTCTTCCATTTGTGATGATAATCTTAGTGTACCAGCATACTGTGATCAACATCAGATCCGGAAATAGTTCTTCATTATTGGCTTCTTCTGTTTCAGAGACCGAAGAACTAAAAGGCAAGTTCATATTTCTTGCACACACTTACAATAATGAAACCCAAATAGAGTAATGGCAGTAAGCATTCCCATTCAGAAATAAAAGGGAGACACATAATTGTCTCTGGTCCAGATAAATTCTGAAATTTCACCAGCAAGTATTGCCTGATCTCCTACTCCAGTGGAAAAGTTTGTTTAATTAAGGTTCTACTCCCTTGGCTAAGTCTTCCACTTGTTCTCCATGGCTCTTGGCTCTACTCTCTGGGATGTCCTTCTTCTAGTACCTCCATCCCAAGCAAATTCCTCCATGACTTCTTTTGAAATGTCACTGAAGACTATGCCCTTGAGCAAGTTTCTCAACCTGCCTCTTGTCTATTTGAAAATTGGAAGCCAACATCATCTTTTGTGGGTTTTTTTCACATTTTGCATTTTGAAAAATTTCAAACACTTTTAATACAAACTGATGACACTTTTTTGTCAATTCTTTAAAAAATGATAAGGTCTGCTTATGAATCTGATTCAAATACACTCCATTTGACAAAAGTAACACCTACAATTCATTTTAGACAGTATTTCTTGCAGACTTAATCAAAGCTACTTTTGTTATGTCAGGATACTGTTGGCCATAGGACTTGTGATTCTCAGAAGCACTTTTGTTTAGAGAAGGCTCTATTGGGTACCACCTTAATAATTTCAGATGTCATAGAAAAGGAAAGATTCTTACATCCACATCTTTGATTTTATTTTTGGGATGAGTTCATATCTTTCTAACAGCACCCTGTATTTCATGTTTTATTGCCTTGAAAATTGAAGATGAGAAAATGGTTTATTTTCCAACTCAGGAAGTTCTGACCCCTCTATGTTTCTTTCAAATCCTCCTTGAAAATTGGACAATTTTCTTTTATCTTTTTTCTTGGGGGAGTGGGGTAGGATTTTTACAGGGAAGTAGGAGCATCTAGTTGGCACTTTCAACATGCTGCCTCAAAATTTCATTGCTCAATTATAAACATTCATTAGATACATTTCTCATATTTCTAGTTACAACAGACAACTGTTTACCAATTGTTTCAGGACTATATAATAATGGTCGCCATTTTTCTGGCATGCTTCTCCAACCCCTACGTAGAGCCCAATGTCAATGCTACATATTTAGGTCTTTGTTATGGAAACACCATTTTACTATGTCTGTTTCTATATCAAGTAGCTCTTGTTGAACAGAAAAACCACCATGAAACTTACTGATTTAAGTACCATGGTTATGTTATATCCTTGTAAATTTAATTGGTTGAAAATATGCATTGTGGTTATTAGATTATGTGAACATATGTTATTTAGCATCAGAAAGCACTCTCTACAAAGGAAACATTCAACAATCAGGTGATCAGGTGGACCTGATGATTCATCCTGTGGATATGAAATGCCCTCTATCCTTAACAACTCAGTGTGGACACAGTGGACCTATGAATAGAGTGGCCATGGTGGCAGGGTAGTGGCTATGCATAAGCACAGAAGCATGGTGCCTTCTCTAATCATAGTATCATTCCCTCAGCAACTGATCTCTTAGTATGGTGCCATTTTACAAGGAGACTAGTTAGCTACTCGATAGCAAATCGACTCATCATACCTATTCTAAACTGGAAGGAACAATTTATCCTTATCAGAGTTGATGGCTGTTCCAGACCTCAGTGCTTCTTCCAGTACCTCCATACCAGGGTTTGCAGATTATCTAATTTATTGGATTAATTAATTTACTGACATGCCAGTGAAAATGGTGAATCTTAGAGGAACCATGGAGTAAAAAAAAAATTCCCAGAGGCGTTAAAGCTTACTACATACAGGCCCATTTGTAGAATACCTTTTAATATCAATTTCTGTATTATGGATCTCATGGTGAAAATGTCTATGTCTGTGTGAGTTTGCTAATGCTAGCAATCTGAAAGCTATATTTTTATGAGTTGGGGACTGAATCTAATGTGATTGCCTTGTTATATTGGAAAATTCTGAGATTGCTGCGGTAAAGACATTTTTTTCCTCTAAGTCTAATGTGAGAATTTCATTTTCTCAATTACTTCCTTAGTTTTTTCTTCAATACCTTGCCCTCTAGTCTTAAGTCTGACATTGAAGGGAGAGACCACTTTGAAGACTGACTTCTTTTGGAAGATGATTTTTTTTTCATTTTCGTTCCATGTGCTGAGCTCACATTACTGCTATACTCACCTAGATCACTGCATCACAAAAAACACTTATAGAGTTCAAAGAAAGCATTACCACATGGATGAATAAAAGGAGAATGTGCCAAGGAATGAAAATCAAGCAAGTGTACACGCAGCTTCCCTCTTCTTATTTCTTCCCTTCCTGAGATTCATTGGGAGCTTTTTCATACAGTGAACTGAAACACATTTAAAAAGAGCCAGGCTGAGTGCAAATGAGTGTTTCAGTTCTTCCAAGTATATACTTAATAATGGAGTTGAAGGTTAATATGGAAACCCTATACATGGCCTCCATACATTTGCACACTGGTGTTTATGGCAGCAGTATTCGTGATTTGCAATGGATGGAGGTAGCCTAAGGGTATGTCAACTGATGAATGGAAGGGCGAATTGTGGTGTATACCCACAATGGAATAGTGAGTGGCTGCAAGAAGGAATGAAGCCATGAGACATGCAATTAGCTGCATGAAACTTGAAGGCAGTATGTTGAGTGAAAAAAGCCAGAAATGTAAGACAAATATTATAATGCTCCACTAATATGGACTAATTATAATGTGTAAACTCTGAGAATTGAACTCAAGAACACAAGATAACAGGGGAAGGCTTACTGTAAAGGTTCCTAGATTATAAGCTATTATAGCAGTTCCATCTATTCCTGAGTTGTAGCAGTTATTTCTACATTCTGAGATGCTGAGCTCTTTGTCTATAACCTGGTCGTTCTCTGGAACTTCAGTCATCTGTGTGACATCTGCGATGCAGAGCTAAAGTTTTGTAGCTATGAAATGCAGCATTACCCCCATACAGCAACTGTTTAAAAAGCAGAAGAAGACACCAGACTTTAATTACAGATATGAATGAAGTTGATCTGGTTAGACTAATATGTAAAGGATTATATTGACTGTGTTTTAAACTTCAGTTTCTGTGTGAGGGCAAAGGAAGAGAGGTTTATTTGGTTCAGAATTCATATTTCTTATAGCACATTTTCTAACTTGTACTTAAATTGTATGGTCTATTTAAGTATTTAACATGTATAGTCAGTTGATTCGAATACCATAATTACATGGAACTTTGAAAAGAGTAAGATCTAGTTGGTTTATACAGGTTAGTGTGATACCCCTATACATCCCAGAGTAATCTGGGCAGAAAATAAAAAAAAAAAAAATTTGCAAAGTCCCCTTGAGGGACTGGGGGAAAAGGTGGAAATATTAAACTTCCCTACCTGGGGAATTCTTGATATTCTTGCAAGCATTGGTAACTGCCAATTTAATAAGCCAAACCCTCAATCTTAGGGCTTGTCCTTATGAAACTTACTACTGCAAAGGAGAAGTTAAGCCTACTTAAAAAATGCCTGAGCCATCCTTGTGAACGTTTTTTGTTGTTCATATGTGGCCTGTCTCTAAGCCAACTCTGCAGGTGAACTGACTACCCTCCCCTTTATGTGGGACATGACTCTTAGGGGTGTAAATCTCCCTGGCAATGTGGGACATGACTCCTGGGGATGAGATGAACCTGGCATTATGGGAGAAAGTCTTCTTGACCAAAAGAAGGAAGAGAAATGAAACAAAATAAAGTTTCAGTGGCTAAGAGATTTCAAATAGAATCAAAAGGTCATTCTGAAGACTATTCTTTTGCATTATATAGATATTCCTTTTCAGTTTTGGTGTAGTAGAATAGCTAGAAGGAAATACCTGAAAATGTTGAACCCTAATCCAGTACCCTGATTCCTGAAGATAATTGTATAACTATATAGCTTTTATGGTGTGACTGTGTTATTGTGAAAAACTTGTGATGGTCACTCCCTTTATATAATGTATGGACAGATATGTTGGAAAATAAAAACAAAAATAATAGGGGTGAAAGGCCTATGAGATATTCTGAGTGTTCTTTCATATTTTTATTTTTGTTTTTTGGAGCAATGAAAATGTTCAAAAATTAATTGTTGTGATGGATGCGCAACAATATGATGATAATGTGAACCACTGATTGTATACTTTGGATGATTGTATGGTATCTGAATATATCTCAATAAAATTGAATTTAAAAAAAAAAAAGAGCCAGCCTAAAAAATTTGAGAAAAGTACCTGGAAATTTTAAATATTAAAATAATTAAATTTTGTCATTTAAATCAGTCCACTTAATTGGAAACAGAAATAACATACTCATTTATTGACAACTTTCAGAACTTCAGTCATCTTTAGTAAAACCTATTTTTAAAATATTGCTGATAAACTTAAAATAATATTTCACCTAAATACTCAGTTTATTTCTATCATAAATGTTTTCCAACTGCTATTATTTTAGGCCCTAAAAGTAGTATTATATGAACTCAGGACACGTCAGTGATTTAGATAATCTCATTTGAAACAGTCTTTTTTAGCTTAAATGTTGCTTCTTTCAGAGTTTCTCCTTCTCTCCTTCCTCAAAATTATAGCATATTTGTGTATCCGAGATGAATCTTTATGGTCTTGAGGTAGCATATTAAAGGGTGCCTCTATTCCAAATGCATTTGCACTGCCATTTGACTCTTCAGGTCTGTAAACTTTCACTTATATTCCTGCTTACTATGTACTCTGCTAGCATTCAAAGCTGAATTTGGCAAGTTTGAACCCATGTGTGTGTTATTGTTGCTGTTGTTGTTTTCCTCTGATTAGTCAAAAACTGTAGACTTTGTCCTACCCTAAGTCTGACTAGTATAACATCTTACCATGGAATGTGTCTCTGACTCCTTTGTTCTCCAACCTGATGCATTTATTAATACTCAACAGGTGAACGCAAACTAAACTCATAAGCAATATCATTTTACCTAATCAAAGTGTGAGAAATGTATGAGTCTGACAGTATTAACTTTTGGACTCAAACTGGGAAAATCTGAGCTCTTACACATTACTGGTGGGAGTGTGAAGAACAGCATCTAGAGAATTTGAGGATACTAATACGTTGGAGGATACTCATTTGTTCAATTCAGAAATTCCACTTCCAGGCAACTGTTTGAGGGAGGTAATTGCAATTACAGATAAGGAAATCTGTGCTAAAGGATGTTTTCTTGCAGTGCCATTGTTTATAATAGTAATGATATAAAAGTAATCTGAGTTCCTCAGTCAGAATACCATAGGCAATTAAATTTAATGAAGTCAATTTACGTAAATCAGCATAGAGAAATCTCAAATGCAATGTTGAGGGGGGAAAGCAGGTGATAAAATGCAAGATAACAGTTTATGCCATTTCTATAAATTTAAATGATGCAAAATGATAGTTTATTTTGTTTATAAGTACATACAGGGTAAGGTTCAAAAACAAGCATTAGATATAAACTCTTCACATTAATAATTCATACTGAGATAGAACAGGGGAGAAAGATAAAGGATGACAATCTGGTGACATCTTTAAAATGCACTTGTTAAGGAAAACAGAAAAGCCCTCTGGATTAGTTTCTTAGGTCTACTGTAACAAATTACACAAACTGGGTCACTTAAAGCAATAGAAATGTATCCTTTCTCAGTGCTGGAGACCAAAAGTCTGAAATCATGGTGTTGGCAGGGCCAAATTCCCTCTGAAGGCCCTAGAGGGGAATCCTTCCTTGCTTCTGCCAACTTCTGTTTGCTGTTGGCAATCCTCATGGGCCTTGGCTTGTGGATGACATTACTTTGATTTCTGTCTCCATCATGATTTGTGTATTTGCATGGCTTTCCCTGTATGTATGTGTTTCATATTTCTCTCTGCCTCTCTCATACAAGGGCACCTGTCATTGGATTTAGAGCCTACCCTATACCCAGGGCGATCTAATCTTGATATCCTCAACTTCATCATATCTGCAAAGACCCTTTTCAAAACAAGGTAACATTCATAGGTTCTGGAAGTTAGGACTTGGACGTACTTTTTGAGGGCCATCATTCAACCCATTATACCACTAAAGTAAGTTTTGCAAAAAATTGTTGATCTGTGTTTAAATTCTATGAAGGAAACAAAGCTGTTTTTATATTATTGACTGTAATTTCCTTTTAATATTGAAATGTATCATTATTTAAAATAATTATTTAAAGGAGACCCAGATATTTGCTAGCTGAGATACAACAGTATTTGATGTTAAAGGAGAACATGTTGAGTCTCTGCTTATTCTCCATTGGCACTTCTGTATCATTATCCATCCTCCCCCTTCTAACAAATAAAATACTGTTTGAACATCAACATATTTAACCATAAACTCATTCCCCTCATGATGACTATTGACTAATGAACTCTCTCTCTTGCAGAATTACAGGTGGGGTGATATAATAGTTATATTCATAATTGAAACCACATTTTAAATAATATTCATATTGCAGAATAGGTAGGCTGAAATTAAAACCACTAAGTGGAAAATATCCTTGGATCCTGGACTGAAAGAACAATACACATATTATATCATATCTAGATGCAGCAGCCTAAGGTAACTTGGTCTGCCTCTCATTGGAGACTTCGAGTTTGTGTTGCTGTTGCAGTTATAACAATAGCATGATGTTAAACAAGATCTTTGGCTGGATGGAAGAGGGGTATATGCATATCCACACATGCTACTGAGTCCAGGAGGAAAATGTCATAGATACTAATTAGGATGCCTTCCGCCTCCATGCCTGGGGTGTGGATACCCGATCCTAATTTAGAGGTATATAGTTCAAGTGTGCCAATTAAATTGCCTTTTACAGGAAGTAAAAATTAAGTAGAGACATACAGAAACTCAAAACTGATCGCTCCTGTTCTCACTGAAGCTGTTTAGAGTTACTGCTTTGACGTATTTATTATCTGTAATCAGCATTAGAATGTAAGTTTCATGAAGGCAGGATAGTTTACCTATTTTTCACCTACTCTAACTCTACCACTTGAAACAGTACCTGCGGGCGGGCAACTGTGGCTCAGTGGCAGAATTCTCGCCTGCCATGCCAGAGACCCGGGTTCTATTCCTGGAGCCTGCCCGTGCAAAAACAAAAAACAAAAACAAAAACAGTACCTGGGACATAGCGGACATTTAACAAAAATGTGTTGACTAAATGAATGAATACATAATTATTAAATAACCGTAAGTCCATTTGTGTTATGTCCTGGGAATTCAACTATGAAAAAGTCAAAGGAAGTACCTGTACCTATGAAGTTTATAGTCTACTAGAGACAACAATAAACCTAGAAAAACACAAGATAATAATAAGAAATAAGTATGTGCTACAAAGAAAATAAAGAAAGTAATGAGAGTGAGTGATTTGGATCACTAATAAAATGCCTCTCTAGATAATAAGAAAGGACCAGACTTATGAATACCCTTCTATGAGAAGACTATTCCAGGAAAATGGCACAAAATGTACAAGTCCCTCATGTAGGAATGAGAAAGGAATTTTCCAGGAGCTAAAGATTTCTGATGCTGAAGGAGCAGTGTTGAAGGTCATGGAGGGGAAACTGAATGGGTCAGGTAGGGTGGCATTAACTTTGTAGGAAATTTGGATTTTTTAAATGATTTTAACAGAAAGCTACATGAAGATTTTACGCAGAAAAAAAAGTAACTGAGACAGCTATGAAAAGATCAATCCTGTGCTATGTGATGGGTGAATGGCAGGAATGACGAAAAAGATTAGAAATTTTATCTAGTTTAGTACTTAATTTTATGAACCTCCCCCTTGAATATTTTAAATGAATGCTCTTTCTTTCATACATTAGCTAGATATTTCATGCTAATTTCAAATAAAAGTATCTGAATTTATATACCCAGTAATTTATATACTCCCTTTTCCTTATTTTAATAATTAATTCTTCAATGGATGTCATTAATAGTTTTTATATGAACAACTGAAATAATGTTGTTTAATGATTTGTACAAGTTCAGTTGAGACTCAGTCCTTTGAAGTGATTTCTTTATTGTCTTATCTCAGTTTGTCATTGAGCATGAACATACCTAGTCAATTCTTTGTTATATACTGACCATATATATGTAATATGCAAATATGTTTTACATCTGCTGTATATGTATATTATTATTATGTATATATTGTCCATTTCATTTCTGGACCAACATGCTCTTCCATAGCTAATCCTCTTTGCCTTTATACAAAGTAGAATCTCAGCTCTCATTGGGGAAACTGAGTCACTGTTGCTGCTTTGAGGTTAAAATAGGCTGAGACTTGTTTGTTCTTTTCATGTCTTGAAGTTATTTCTCAGCTAGGTTTTCAGTTTTTCTTTTTCTTTTTTAAATATAGATGCTGTTAACAAAGGGAATTGGTAAGGCACTATAAGTTTTAGAGTATCCTCTCTAAAGTTTCCATCATTCAAAACAGTGTGTTCTCAAACCATTTGGACACCAAAAGTATATTTCAAATGAAAATTTAAATGCTGAAAATAGATGGCAAAGGGATATATAAACTCTTTACCTCAAATATTTTCCCTACCATGATATCTCTTCATAGGTTCAACTCAATTTTATCATCTTATGAATTTAAAAATCATCACAACATTTATAAGTTTTATAATACAGAAAGACAAAGTCAACAGTGGAATTATATTTGCATGGACAATTATACTCACAAAAATAACATATTTCTTAAATTTGCTTTGCACAGAAATATACTTGTGATTAAAGCAAAGGAGAATTTGTTACAGGGTTAAATCAATGTTAAAATTTATTTGTAAAGCCATGTATTGGGAAAATGTAATAGATTTAATAAGACTCTATAGCATGAACACTCTCGGCCCTTTAGAAATATATTATTTAAGGTCTGTGGAAACTAAGTGTTTTAATGCACACAGTGCAGCTGATCATTATAGGTTTTTGACGTCTTTAAAACAGCTTGTGTTTACATCATGGGGACATGGGTATAAACAAACACGATGAAACCTAAAGTCTCCTGTGAAATGCAAGCTTTCATTTCATAGATGTTTTATTATGAACAGCAAGCCTTTTACAAATGATTAGACTCAGGCTGGAATGCTATTAAATGATTTTGCTTGAGCTTACAGGGTTGTTAAAATTATTGACAGCTTTTTTCTCAGAAAGTACAATGGCATTCAAGGAGATGACAGGAGGCACTGTTCTTTTTCATATCCATAAATTATATTGCTAACCATGTACATGTAAGAGAAAGGAAAATTTTGATAACAGTCAAATCTTATTTCAAATGCCATACTCCTTAATGCTTACACAGAAGCACATCTTTGATTTTGCTTTCCTCATAAGGTTGCTCTCTGTCTCCATTCCCAAAATAAGAGATGGCTTGATCTTATTTCTTAGCCTCTCAGTTCTGTCATCCCCAAAATTATTGACTGAGGACTTATCGTGTCCAAAACAAAATGGCAGGCACTGAGCATTCAAAATGATCAAGTCACAGTCCCTGTTCTTATGTCATCATTGAGTTATTTGAAAAAACACATACATTCACAATTTTGCATGTGTATTAGTAGAAAGATGAGTTTATCCAGACCCTCCATTGGAATCGTCAGCTTCACAGCCTGCCCTGCAGATTTTGGACTCTGCATTCTCACGGTCACATGAGACAATTTTGTAAATTTTATATTTGTGAGTGCTCCTGTTGATTCTATTTCTCTAGAGAACCCTAATTAATACACCCTCTCTCTCATTAACCACTAATATTTCAATCTACCTGATTTATTTTAAATTTTGATCCCCCTACTATTTCTTTTTTAAACTTATTTTATTGCATAATGTAATAATTATGCACAAAGCAAAGAAATAAAAAAGCAATACTTCTATAATGTAATCTTCTGTAAGCCCATGGATGGTCGTGGTCACAGAAGCATTGTGTGCAGGGAAAGCAAACTCATATCCAGAGTATGTGTCTATTCCAGTTAGAACAAATTGCTGCCCCTTCCATGAAGGGAGTGGTCCAATGTAATCAACCTGCCACCATGTAGTTGGCTCGTCACCTCGGGCAATGGTGCTATATTGGGGACTGAGGGTGGGTCTCTGCTGCTGACAGACTGGGCACTCAACAGTAGATGTAGCCAAGTCAGCCTTGATGAGTGGAAGTCCATGTTGCTGAGCATAACCTCCATCCCTACCACCATGACCGCTTTGTTCATGAACACATAGGGCAATGACAGGAGTTGGGTGGAAAGAGGCTGGCTGGTATCCACAGAACGGGTCATCTTATCCACTTGATTTTTAAAATCTGCCTCTGTTGAAGTCACCCTCTGGTGCGCATTCACATGGAACACAAATATCTTCATGTTTTTAGCCCACTCAGAAAGGTCTATCCACTAACTTCTTCCCTAGATCTCTTTGTCACCAATTTTCCAATTCTGGTCTTTCCAAGTTCCTGAACATCCAGCCAAACCATTAGCAATAGCCCATCAGTCAGTATACAAACACACCTCTGGCCAGTTCTCCTTCCAAGCAAAATGAACAACCAGGTGCACTGCTCGAAGTTCTGCCCACTGGGAGGATTTCCCCACACCACTGTCCTTCAAGGACACCCCAGAAAGGGGTTGTAATGCTGCAGCTGTCCACTTTTGGGTGGTACCTGCATATCATGCTGAACCATCTGTAAACCAGGCCCGAGTTTTCTCTTCCTCAGTCAGTTCACTGTAAGGAACTCCCCAAGAGGCCATAGCTCTGGTCTTGGAAAGAGAAGGTAATGTGGCAGGAGTGGAGACCATGGGCATTTGGGCCACTTCTTCATGTAACTTACTTGTGCCTTCAGGACCTGCTCTGGCCCTATCTCACGTATATCATTTCCATTTTACAATAGAGTGCTGCTGACATGCCATATGGCTTGGTGAGTCAGACAACACCCAGCTCATGATAGGCAACTCAGGTCTCATGGTAACTTGGTGGCCCATGGTTAAGTGTTCAGTCTCTACTTAGGCCCAGTAGCAGGGCAAAAGCTGCTTCCCAAAAGGAGAGTAGTTATCTGCAGCAGATGGTAAGGCTCTGCTCCAAAATCCTAAGGGACTGCATTGTGATTCTCCCATAGGGGCTTGCTAAAGTCTACAAACAACATCTCTATTTGCCACTGACACTTCCAGCACCATTGGATCTGCTGGATCATACAGCCCAAGTGGCAGAGCAGCTTGTACAGCAGCCTGGACGTGTCACAGAGCCTCCTCTTGTTCAGGTCTCCACTCAAAATTAGCAGATTTTCTGGTCACTCAATAAATGGGTGGGAGTGGGAATACCCAAATGAGGAATATGTTGTCGCCAAAATCAAAAGAGACCAACTAGGCGTTGTGCCTCTTTTTTGGTCATAGAGAGGGGCCA